>CATIWO010102274.1:0-11750 GCA_949673435.1 Macaranga tanarius | reverse complement strand
TACAATTTTAAATAAATATTATATAATACAATTAATTCAACTTTATTTAACATATTTATTAGTTAGTATTATCATTATTTTTTGTAATGAATTCTAAAGTAAATTTTTTTTTATTTAATTGTTGCTAATAAATATAAATTTAATCAATAATATAAATTTCCGAATTTTCGAACCGTACCGAACCATACTGATCCGTTTTGAAAGAACCGAATCTTTGTACCGAACTGTACCGAAAAACTGGTACGGTACAGTATCTCCGTACCGAAAAATGGTACTGGAAATTTTATTTTTAAAATTCCCGAAATATGGTACGATATTGGAGATTTTTTTTTTCCGGATTTCCCCGAACCGTGCTCACCCCTACAAAGAAGAGAATAGAAAAAGTGCAAAAGTGGAATTCAGTAAAGTGTGAGTCCTTGGTTGCAATTATTTATTTATGTTTGAAAAATTGATATTCCTTTGAAAGGGCTAAAGTTGCAATTCAGCCCTTGAACTATCATTCAAGGTGCAATTAACTCCAAAATTAACTTTTTGGACTATTTACCCCATAAAAATACAAATTTTGACAATTTCCCCCAAATTTGCATAAAAATAAGAAAGTGCACAACACTTGTTAATAAAAAAAAATTATATAAATTAAGTCATTCTACAGTGCAAATAGTTGTATCTATACAACTAAAATTAAGACTGTTAGATTAAAATTCAATTAATTACAACCATTGATATATTTTTACAGGTATTGATACACCAAAATAATTAATGGTTGTAATTAAATAAAATTAATCTAACGGTTGTAATTTCATTTATATAGGTACAAACGTTTGCACGGTAGCAAAATCTATATAAATTATTAAAACTAAAACATAATATTTTTAAATTATAAAAGTAAACCTCACACATTTTATTATTTCACTCTTCCTGTAAAACTCCCACCGGCTCTTCCTCAACCGTCGTTATCTCTATGCAACTCCACCGCCGTCTCATAAAATTTCAAACGCTGCCCTTCTATTTCTTCTTCTTCTGCCTTCCTCGCTTGGCCATTCGCTTCAAAAAAGCTTTTCCCCCCTAACGCACAAAAAGATCCTTCTTTAGTGTTGTTACCTCTCCACCACAATCGTTGGTGCCATAATCAAATTACCCAAAAGAATTGAATATTCAATAACCGGGCGTTTGAAAATGGGCGTTTTGATGAATGGGTAAGTTGAAAATTTGCTTCTTGATGTTATTGATTTTATGTGTTGTTATTGATTTTGTTGGAGCTGCTGTTGGTGGTGGATTTGGGTTCAGAAGGGTGTTCTATAGGTTGGTATTTGGCGGTGAGATTCGACAAAAAAAAAAAAAAAATGGATGGTAGCGTTTAGGAGAGTGAGGCAGAGCAGCAGAGTAGAATTTTAGAGAGGAAGGGAGAATAGCCATTGGAGTGAAATTGAAGTGATTGAATGCAAAGAAAATGATAAGAAAACCAAACTAACAAACCTGAGGTGATTGACGTAATAGTTGATGAATCTCATGGAGGAGAGCGGTGGCTAGATGAGATAGCATTTTAGACTCAGTGAAGAAGAGGATGATAATAACCGAAGTAATATAAGATCGAATGAAGAAAATGAAGTCGTGTGGTGTGTTTGGGAAAAATAAAAATGAAAGTAATAAAAATCTTCCAATTTCTATTGATTTCTGGTGCAATTGTTATATTGTTGTATGTTATATTTTCATTCCATTCACAATTTTCTCATTGAGTATGTTATAGCTTTTGAAATTTGGTTTTTTGTATGAATTTTGTTGTGTGGTGGTGTTAGTTTTTTTGGTAGTTGTTGTCGATGATAATAAGGTGGTTTTCAGGTGATGGCGTTGGCATGGGTGACGTAGATGGTGGTATCAGCGGCGGCGATGATGGGTGGTGCTGAGTTAGTGATGAATATACATTAATATTAATAATTTCTTCTCTCTCCTTAAAAAACACCTCTCTCTGTCCTCTTCTTCCTCTCCTTACAATAATTTCTTCAAATTTTAAATCATTTTTATTATTTATACAAATTTAATATACATTAATATTAATATTATTATGACGTCGTGTTACCGCCGGTTACCCACCGGCCCACCCAACGCCCTCCGTTTCCAGCAGCAATGGCCACGAACAGTAGAGATTATACCTCTTCCGCTAAACCGCAATCTCACAACAAATCAGCGGCTAGGAACTATCCTAAGATCTACAAAACATTCAAAAGCACCATTCTTAGTAGGGGCGGTTGCGGGAACAGTATGGGATCAATCGGACAGCGGGAACAACGCCGAGAAAGCAGGACCGTGTTCTTATTCGGTAGGAGATCAAGCAGCTATTGGAGATCGGACGGTGGAGGAGATAAGTGGAGTTGGAAGGAGTAGGATTGGGGAGAAAAATCGGAAGGTGGCAGTTGCAGCGGCGGTTACGGTGGTTTTAGGCGTAGGAAATCGGGTTTTATATAAATTAGCTTTGGTTCCTCTCAAGCATTACCCTTTCTTTCTCGCTCAGCTCGCTACTTTCGGGTACCTTTTTTTTTTTTAATCATTTCAATTAATCAATTAATAATGATGACGATGATTTCTTGGTTTGTATGCATTTTATTTTCGTTTTTACTAGAACACTCTTGAGGATTATCTAAATATGCAATATGGTCTTGTTGTTTCGTAATTTACATTTTTAGTCATTAATTATAGTGTTGTTGATTAGGTTTACTATATAAAAATTCAGGGGTTAAATTGTAATTCAGTTTAAGCTTTAGGGACTAAAAGTGCTAATTTTGAAGCAACATGGACTACAAGTGTATTAAGACAAATTTTGGAGATGTTACTTTTTTTTTTTTTTGGTAAATTTAAAGTTGAAAATTTTAGTATCTATATGCAGTTAACATTTGCAAATAATGCATGGAATAATGGTTTTGGTCATTAGGTAGATTTAGTTATCTTAGTTTAGTTTATATTAAGTTTTAAAATTTACTTTTGCTTGCATAGCCAACATTTTTGTCTTAATCTAATTACGAAAAAAAACTGTAAATTGGCTATCAAATTGTTCAAGTGCTATCATACAAAAAAATGGCTGCTTTTATGCAAGTATGCCACAAGCAGCCACAATTTTCCAAGTCATGTCTTACACATGTATCATTGTACTGGCCTTAGTTGCCTATTTATTTTGTCACATGATAACCCAGTTTTTTTTCCATATTTTTTTTATTTCCCAGATTTTTCAGTTCACTTCTTACATTTGTAAAATTGGATTTGAGTTTTGAGATTGAAAAGGATGTAAATTGGTGGGATAATTATTTTAATTGTGGTTGTGTTTTTTTTTTTATATATTTATAAAATATAAATTGGAAATGCTTCTATATAAATGATTGTGTGCTTTTGGGGTGGATTTTAATTTTGGTAAGCTATTGTACTAATTTGTAATTATGTGAAAATCCTGAGAATTTGGATTTAATTTTTTTGGAAGAAACAAACTTTTTTAAAATTTTGACTTTGCTACTCAGTTTTTCTCCTAATTGAGACAATCAAAATGTCCAATTTGCCAAAAAGTTTAAATGGTCGGACGCCAGATTGATTGATTAGTGAACATGAACTCACAGGTTACTCATATTTTAGTAATTTAGAAGACTAGTTTTCCTGAGTCGTGTGAGAAGTTCAAATGCACTTGTCTCATGTAATTAAAGTGGCTCTAGCATCACACGTGTAGGGTAGAAGTCATTGATGGAATAATGTTACAGAAGAGTCCTTTTTTGTAGCTAGCTCAAATTGTGTGGACAGGCTATTAACATTTGGGTCGGAAATTTAGGAATTTTCAGCACTCAAGCAAGCATCCTTTTTTCTTTTCCTCAATCAACAAAATTTTGCAACATCTGTATTCTTTTTAATCATTGAAGAATAACTTTTATTTGAAACCAAATGAAGAATATTCTGTTCAAGAGAGTGATTGAGCTTTCTGATAGATTAATGCCTAAAGTGTAGAATTTTCTGATATCAGTTTCAAGATGCTTCATAAACTTTATGTATTGCACCTACAGAAAAAAATGCTGTCTAATAACTATCAGTAGTCAGGTGATGATTATGCTTTATACCAGTATTATTTGTTTTTTATAAAATGGTTTTTTACAAGGGAAAAAGGAAGTCTTTTTTCTTAGAATCTTGGAATACATTCTTATCAATGAAAAGGGAAAAAGAAAAGCAAAGAGATCACTTATTAAAAAAAATAGGAAAGAAAGCAAAATTGGATTGTTCATTCATTGGTGGGCCAGTCTAAATGAAAGCCTTAGAAGAAGGGTCAAAGACGTTTGTTCATCGCCACATAATCTTTTCAGGGTACCAAGAAGTGATTTAGCCACCATTCAATGGACCACCAGTTTTTTCTTTACTCAGATGTTACTACACTTGTGGTGGGCAAGTTGCCGCTACTTTTTATTATTGTGTCAGGCACATGTTTGTGGGAATCCCTTTCTGTATTGGATTGTTGCTTTTAGCTTCTTGTCTTGCGTGCAACTTTTCTATGTCACATCATATTTAGCTAAATTACAGCATATACCCGTTACTTTTGAAATTCACATAATTATCCATGATTAAACTTTTATCATGTTTTCAGCTTTCAGGTTTTAGCTATATATCTTTTTAAATAATGATTCTGCCCTAGTAAGTGGAAGGATAGCACTTGAACTATTGGACTTGTTCAATAATTCTTAAATAATACCTTTGAACTGTGCCTTCAAATTTTTAAGTAGAAACATTGGAATTTTTCACAGCCATATTTTCTTAGAATTTCATTTGTGTATCAGAAATCCATAGTTAATTAATTGTGAATTATCTGTTTGATTTGAATGCCTTTGACCTTTGAGTTTTGAAAAATAAATTGATAATTGATGTATAGTTTTGTCCGGTGAGGCTTAGAATAAATAATTTCTCAAATGCAAAGTTTCTCCATGTATACCTTTTTTTTTTTTTTTTTTTTTTTTGTTGCTTCAGAAGTTTTCGGCGCTGATGATTAAACATTGTTATGTACATTTCCTCTAATTTATTTATTTATTCAATTTTTTTTAGATTTACTTATATGACTTGCTTAATGGGGGAATTGAAATTTTATATAACTAATGCCACTATTATTAAGGAGGATGAAATATTGTACCTCAATAACTGGGACAAACTGAAATTGATTTTTTATGTATATTTATCCAGATATGTTCTTGTATACTTCACCATCATGTATATCCGGTACCATGCTGGAATTGTCACAGATGAGATGCTTTCTATGCCGAAAGTTCCATTTCTTCTTGTTGGGTTTTTAGAGGCTCTTGCAGCCGCAACAGGAATGGCAGCTGCAGGTAACGCAAATCTCGTCATTCTATATCTTTTCTCTGCTGCCTTTTTTGTATAGATTCTAGAGATACGACTATGTGGTGTAACGCCTTGTGTGCAGTACCTTAGAGACTTAATGCACTTTGAACATGTAATTTTCTGATTTTATCTAAATGGTTCTATCTAATTTGTGCTTAAAACCTAAGGCATGTTTTATTGAAAAACTGCTGTATTGTAAATGAAAACATCCCTTGGATGTTTACAATACTTAGTCTTATAGCTAGAAACTTTAACTTTAGATTGGTCAATTCTGTTGTTTCATTTTTCCAAATAAATTTTGCTGCACTTTAGCGGTCTATTCTCACTGCATATTTGAAATAATGAATTAGTGATCTGTTGAAATTCTATTTGGGGGGGGGGGGGGGGGGGGGGGGGTGTTGGGGGTTTGTATAGTATTTCTGAATGTTGTTTCATGTTTACCTGGCTTACAATTTTTGAGTCACTTAGCAAGACCGCTAAACTTTTCTTTACAGTTCTTGCAAAGAATTACTATGTTTTTTTGTTTAAATTTATAGTTTTCTAGGCAAATGAATTTTGCTGAAATTTCACTTATAATATTTGTTGTTTTCTGCCTTAAATCAGCAATTCTCTCAGGAGCATCTATTCCAGTTCTCTCTCAGGTATCAAACATATAGCATGCGTGGTTTCCACTTATGTGACTAATTTTGCATATACTTTCTTGCTTTTTGACTACCTTAGTCTATGGCTCTGAATGATGCTTTGTGGATTAAGTGCCAAATGAATAAGAAATGTTAAAGTAACTATGAAAGTTATCAATATCATGATACAACATAGTCATTATTTCAGTGCATTTGGTGTCTTAAAATGAATGGTAGAGTTAGTTTGAAGAAGCCTTGAGATCAAGTTGCCAATCTAGGAGCCCTTTAATGGATAATAATTGTCGTTTGCATGGACTTTCAAGTGTAATGGGCAAGAAAGAAAATATTGTATAAATGGCTGAGTTGCATGAATAAAAAATGAAAATTTTCGCATTACTTTTCTCTTTTGCCTCACCTATCAGGAGCGCTCTTGCACCTTAGACCCTAAGACACCTTGGCGTCTTGATGCATCTCATGCCTTCAATAATTGTGATAGGAGCACATGAGAAAAAAAGGACCACCTTTGTTTTTAATGCTAATGTTGAATCTGTTCAGTGAATTTTATTGTATAGTCAATTTCCTTTTCTTCTTTTTTTGCTCTCTTTGGATGTGTAGTCAATTTTTATTTCTTCTTCTGCAGACGTTTCTTGTGTGGCAAATTCTCCTGTCGATAATTTTCCTTGGTAGGAGATATAAAGTCAATCAGTTACTTGGATGTTTCCTTATTGCTTTGGGTGTAATTATAACTGTAGCAAGGTAAGTTTCATACTCACTGTCAGACACATGATTATAGAGATCTATGACTTTTTTTGGCTGAATATCCCTTCCGTGCTTTCAAGGATTGAAGCTTAGGAGATATAGGTCGACCTCTAAATTAGAATAATTCTTGCTCACAATATTTACCAATTGTGCCTCTTTTATTATATGTTTCCTCTGTTGTGCGGATCTAGGAGAAATAGAAGGTAGAAAGTTGAAACATTAAAATATAGGTGAGCCAATTTCGTAAAACAGTAGATAGAGATAGGTTGTGTAAAATTAATGCTAGGATACAGAAGAATAAGATAATCATTGATCAAACACCAAGAATCTTTTGCTCACATTTTCATAAAGAGATGAAACTTGAGGCCGTAAATGCCACTAACAAAAGAGCTATGTCTATATTTTTAAAACTGACTATCATAAGAATATGAACTGAAGATATGAGATGGTTATACTGGAATTCATGAGCTCCAAAGTTGAGCAATGGCCTTTTCTTCTTCCAAAAGCTGGCTGTATATTGGTGTTTCTGTGGAACTCTCAAGTGATTAAACTATCAGATATCAGCCATGATGTATCTATATAATTGTGGGTCCTCATTTTCTTCATTCGCTAATATTGCTGTCAGGAAAAGCAAAAATGTATGTCAAGCATGTGGCTGGTTTTTCTTTAATTTGTGTAAATGAGAATCATGTTGATTGTTTCACTGTCTTCAAGAATTCCTATCCAGTTCTGAGAATACACACCGTTTAACCATTTTGACATTTATAGGTGGTAAAAGTAAGTTTGACATGATCTATTGCTTAATAACTACAAGTTTCATCTTAAAGATTACATATTAGAAGTCTGGGTTTTACTTGTATCTTGATGGTAATCTTTCAGCCAAAAGCCAAATTAATTGCAAAGCTTATCATACAATAATTTGCATGATATCAACATTTGAATTGCATGGTTTTATGTGATTATGCAGTGGATCTAGTGCTGGTTATTCATTCAAGGAAGCTGGTATATTTTGGAGTCTTTTGATGATATTCTCTTTTCTATTGCAAGCTGCGGATACAGTGGTCAAGGTTAGCATTCTAATAGCTTCTACACTTGAAGATTCCCAAGATTGTATTGCCAATCCAGTAACGGGTATTTTTTAATTGTAGGAAACTATTTTTCTGGATGCTGCTCAGCAGTTAAAGGTGTGTTCCAGTATTGATATCCAACAAAGATAGTGATTAATTAACATTTTTTCACATTTAAAAAGACATTGCTAGTTGAGAAAAATGGATTTTGATCACAACTATAATTCCAGCAAAGAAGGATGATCGAATTCCAACACTCTTGAACATTATTTCTTCTATTTTAATTTGATGATATTTTAAGATGATCTTTTTTGGCATCAATTACAGGGAGGTTCAATAGATCTATTTGTCGTAAATTCCTATGGATCTGCTTTCCAAG
Source organism: Macaranga tanarius (assembly GCA_949673435.1). Classification (NCBI taxonomy): domain Eukaryota; kingdom Viridiplantae; phylum Streptophyta; class Magnoliopsida; order Malpighiales; family Euphorbiaceae; genus Macaranga; species Macaranga tanarius. The sequence continues at coordinate 3,573 of CATIWO010102274.1, read as the reverse complement.
TAGGTATTTTGCAGTGATTTTAAAATGTTTTTGCTTTTATCTTTTTTTATTACAGATATTGATTTCAGCATGAGTGGACGTCTAAATTTTTATCTTTATTTTATGCAGGCATTGTTTGTCTGCCTTCTCCTTCCTTTTATGTCAAAGTTATGGGGAGTACCGTTTGGTCAACTTCCAAGCTATCTGAAAGATGGTGCAGTTTGCTTTCTGAACATTGGTAGTTTATCAAGTGGTGGGTGATAATTTTCTCTCTCAAAACTAAAAAAAAAAAGTGATTTTTGTGCAAGGATAACTGAACTATTGTGCAATGACAGCTGAGCTATGTAAATTAATTTTGATAAAATTTGTTAGATGGCTTTGAGCTATATGCTAATACTGGTTTCTATGCTTGGTTTTTAGACATCATTTAAGCTGAATCTGCATTCTCAAATGATTGAAATTTTAGTTTTTAGTATTAAGATTTGGGATTAAATCTAAATGTTACTATTTTATCCAATGCTTGCTTATCAGAATGATGAATTAAAATATTGTAATTGAAAAATGTTGTCGTTAAATGTGTGCTTTGCATGGGATAATATTTTGTGAGATTTTGAATGATAAAAGGAAATATTTATATAGTCATAAGACATAACTTATCACTTGTTTATACATATCCAAAAGTAAAAATATGCATGAAGGTATTGATGTCAATGTTTCAATGCCAAATTAGACTATACCTAGCCCTACTCTGGTCCTTTTATAGTTGAAATGCATGAACCTAGGTTATTTTAATATGAGACTCTGAAAGTAAAATCATATACAAGGGCAGAGTGTTGCCATAGGAGTGATGTTGGAGCTTTGAAAAGTGAGAGCTATGTGCTTACAGTAACTCATAATGCCTTCCATATGTTTGCAGTTCTTGTATTCTGTTCTCAGTAATTCTGTAATTATATGCATTTGCTTTATGAATTAATGGTACTCATGGCGATTTGTTTGTGTTAAGCTTTTCTCAGTTTTGCCATTTGGAGAGCAAGATTTTTAGCAAATACAGGAAACTGGGGTCGGTAAATAGCAGCAGAGTACTTAGAGCAGTATATAAAACATATTAAGCCCATGAAAAAGTAGAAGATGACTAAGTTGGCTACTGGAATTAAAATCCAATAAAATGCTTTACCTAAATTCAATAAAATTGAATTTGTTCATTAGAAACACTTCCAGCTCCCTGACAGAACTGTGTAGGGTTAAATTTTTAATGTTTGAGCTGTTTTGCTTTCCAATCTACCATTATGAATTTTATGAGGCAGCAACTGTAGACTAGAGGTATTTCATTTGATTCCATTCAAATTTGGCTGCCCACAGGATGTGATGGTGCACCCCTGCTACCTTTGCTGTTTGTTCTTGTCAACATGGGATATAATATATCATTGCTGCATCTCCTGAAGATCTCTTCTGCTGTTGTATCTTCCCTTGCTTCCACATTTTCAGGTATGCCATTCATGTTCATCAAAGTAACTTCCGTACATAGATCAGTAAGCCTATTGGTTACTATCACGAAGGAGCTGACTGCTCGGCTTGTTTAACATAATTTAGCAAGTAGATTTGTTCAATGTCTTTCTCTTGTTGATTTGTGCTTTTCCAAATTTACTCAATTGATGATGGTCTTTTCTGGGGTTTACATGACAGTACCAATATCTGTTTATGTATTCACTTTGCCACTACCATATCTCGGCGTTGCGTCCTCTCTTCCAACTGGCTTTGTTGCTGGAGCCATCATACTCGTTCTGGGTTTGCTTATCTATGCTTGGACACCATATACAAGTTCGACCACGGAATCTTCTCCATCTCCCAATTAAAAAGAAAAATCAATACTTCATATGACATTTCCATTTTCAACCTCAGAAAATGGTGCGAGTAAGCTCTTCATTTAGGGCTAATGAAAGGTAAAATAAAAGAAACAGAAAGAAGATTTTTAATTTATCGTTGTTGTAATTTTAATTTTGATTGCAAATGTAATTTATGTCCATCAATGCAAAATGGCTAATTAGTCATTAATGATTCTTATGTCGAATGACCAAAGTTTAGGTGTAACTTCAGTGATTTTAGATATACAGGGTTTAGATCTTCATGTTCGGTTAAACATGATCAATTGGTCATGAAAATATGACTTCAAGCCTTTAAAAATTGAAGGATTAGATATAATAAAGAAATTAATTTAAATAACTTTTTGATTATTTCTTTTTTGAATGGAAATGCTAGTCTATTACCGGTGTAACATGGGCTACATTTTAGAAAGATATATTGGTGTTAAAAATCATATGTTGCAATTTTATCCCTAATTATATCTAACTTTAAAAGTTGGTCAAAATAATACAATTTGATATTTTAGTTGTAATTCTAACACAATTTGAATTTGATCAAAATTAAAATATAAAATGTTCATCGGCATCCTCTTCAACATGTAAACATCTATGTCAGCGCATCGTCATTTATGTCAATACATCAGCATCTATGTCGGCATTTGTGTTAGTTTAGTTCGAATTTGCTAATGGTAAATATCACAAATAGTGAAATATTACCAAACATGAAAAAGTGCTAAATTATATATATATATATATATATGTAGGCAGCGGGATTCAGCGCGCGCCCAAGTGTTCGGCGATCACGGCACCGTGTGGGCTCAGGGCCCACTAGGAATACAACGTTGGGCTTTTTTAAAGAGCTTTGGTTGGAGAATGGAGTCGCCACCCGGATAAAATTCGGGACACACTTTACAGCAACTGGATTCCACGGAGGAAGCCCAGCAGCCGTCCTCTGAGATTGGGTCTGGAAACTGGGTATGGGCTTTTAGCGGCCCACCCGACCTTGCGATCGGCCTCCGTTTGTGTTTTATGTTTTATTATTTTTAATTATTTAATTATTTCTTGAATTACATGCAAATGACTATTTTAATTCAAATAATTGTCAAGTTTTACAATTTAGTCCAAATTGATTAATTAGTTCAATTTACATGTAATTTTAGGCCACGATCCATACATCCATTCAAAACAATTAATCAAATAAACAACAAAACAGGAATAAAGCATACAAAGAATGGATGGAGGAGAAAAGATTACAAATCCCACAATTAAGAATAATTTAAATAAAAAAAAAAACCTAAGAATTCTAAAATAATGAAAAATGTCCATTATTGCTGTTCCTGCATCATCTTTAAAAATTCAGTAGTCTCCAGGCGTCAACAGATCTCTACAAAATCAACTGAAAAATTAAATAGAATGAAAATAAATCAATTAAAGAGTTTGTGAAACAGAGGCGGCGCCTCTTTTGACAAAGAGACGTCGCCTCTATGAATTAAGAGGCGGCGCCTGCATCTGCAGAGACTATACAGCAGAAAATAACACGAATTGAATAGGCGTAAGAAAAGATCTAAATGTTACCAATTACAGTCACAAAGCCAATTTAACTTCAACAGATATTTAGATGAACATGCACCACAATTCTAAAGCAAATAAGGATTAGATTGAATGAAATTTCAAATAATAGCTAAAAAAAAATAAGAATTTACTGATGAATCGATTTTGAAATTAGTTTGGCCCT
>CATIWO010102246.1:0-16902 GCA_949673435.1 Macaranga tanarius | reverse complement strand
ATATCTTAGATTGAACATAAGGCATGGTTTATGTCATCCTTAATAATTCAATTATTTCTCGATCTCAATTAGACTAAAATTGATAACTCCTTATCAACTAATTTCAAGCATGGCCATGCATTTACATTCAGTCTAATTTATCGAGGAGCCCATAAATATCCTCCTCATGATTAGTGAAGGACAAATTCCTTCTTGATCACTCATACTCCTCACATGATTCATTTTATATCTAATCACAATCTATTACATCATTCTATTAAAGATAACATTAGAATGTGTCAAAATATAAAACTCATCATGCAGGACTCTATGATGATCTCAGGTCAGAGGACTACAATAATATCATTGCAATGAGAATAACTTATGACAATTATCCCTGTAATATTCTCATAGTGGGTCAATCCAGTACATCCTATGTACCTGTGACTTGACTTTGTATCTTGCATACATGATCAGTAAAATATGATCATCAGTCAACCTCATACTAGTCTTTATTCATTATTTTCCCACAATAATGACCGACTAGGGATGATTTAGAATATAATTCATTTACCATATAAGAGTCTTACTATTAAGTCACACACTTGATGATCTTAAATAGAGTTAAACATTCATGGAATTCAATAGAGTCAATATGATAAAATGCCTCTTTATTATAATGATGCAAAATAGACAAAGTCACAATATGACTATAATACTATTGGCCTAGAGCACATTACTAATAATGGGAACCATCTACAAACCCATAAAGATCATATCCAATCAGTAGAGAATCAAATTGGGCTCTCCAGGCACAATAATTTGTTGCGTTGAGTTTGAGGGGAACTTGGGCTGTTACATTAATTGCAATCAAAGATTGATGGTTATCAACAGTAGTTGATAACGTGGATACTTGTCCGGTGGCTTTGGAGGCAGCAACGACAGATGAAGTTTCTGTTGTTTCGGAGTTCATGGCAAATAAGAAAAAAAAACAGTGTTTCAAGGATTAGAGCAGGCGTGCAGCAGATTTAGAGCAAGGAACGTGTTTTGTTTTTAAACAGATGGCTCTAATACCATGATAGGGTAATTGTATATTATTATTGATAAAAGTTGAGGTATATATAATACCATTACAAGGAGATTCTAGTAAAACTAAAGACTACATAATAGGAAGAATAATAGAAGAAGAAGAAAATAAAATGATACAGAATAGGATACTCTAATAGCTGATGTAGTATAAAATCTCTAAAATGTCAAGAATATCCCAAGTTATATACTACGATTAAACCAATAATAATAAGATTTGATCGGCAGCCACCTATATATACATGATGCCAAGATTTAATAAAGTTATATACTATAATTATTGGATCCATTGAATATAGGGTGATATTAGGGGGAAAAAAAATTGTTACATCTCGTTAATGGCTGTGATTTTTTTTTTTTTCTTTTTGAAACTGGAAGAATGAGAAGTAGGAATTGACCTTTAACTTATTTATGAATTTAAAGAGAGATTTACTACGTTGCTACTCAACTTTTAGCAATAATTATGATAGTTGTTAGTCTATTATTTCTTTAAAAATATATTTAGTATTAAGTTACCTGAAAGTATGTTAAGAGAAGTTGACTTCATTTCAAAAAAAATGACAAAAATATTGATGAGTTTTGTAGCAACTTGCTTTTCACTTATATATCTAGTCTAATATCATGCTTAGCTTATCAACCTCATATATTAAATTGAAAACAAAATAAAAAGCAATTAATTAATTAATTAGGAACTCATGAGAAGCCATTGCTTTTATTTACCTCACCATTGAAACTGATCCGAACTCCACGTCTCTTTAAGTATATCACATAAAAAAAAGTAAAAAAAAAAAAACATTCTTCTTGTTCTAAATTAAAATTATGTTTATAAATATATATAGCTAAACATTCGTGTCCCATAAATAGTTCAAGTGGCAAAAAGTGTGAATATTTAGTTGTGAAGATCGGAGATCAATCTTCACCTCTTTTTGATTTTTTCCGTGTGATATTGAGAATTAACCACTTCAATTATATGCTTAAAAAAGAAAAAAAAAAAACTAAACATCTATGAGGATTTAGCTACGGTTAAACTTCCAAAAGACATTACGAGTGACTAAAAATGAGACCCCACTTATACTTTTCTAATTTTTTTTTTAAAAAAAAACATATATAACTAAGAAGGAGATGGTTTGCCAAATAACAACAAAATTAAATTAAATCGAGACTTGAATGATGTTGTGAAAACAAAATTTTAGTTGGAAATAAGCTTCTTTTTTTTTTTTTAAACCATAATCTTGACACAACATTTATCATTTATGAAAATTATTGCAAGTTATAAAACAAATGAACATTTAGGCCCGATCAAGAATGGGCATAGCCCTGACCGAAACCAGCCATCTGGGAGTTCCTGGCCCATCCTTACATAGCCTAGTCGCCACATGGCCCACATCTCTAATGTAGTGACGTGTGGCCAAGCCGTTAGAACACCGTTAAACCCTATCTTCTTCAACAATTCCTGTTTATGATATCTTGTTCAGTGAAGTGTAGCTCAAAGGAAGGCTTGATTAATGCTTATCTGTGCTAGTACAAATCAACAGCCATGGAATTCACCGCTTTCAACTCTAATTCTATTTCAAAAATGCAAGACTTTAAGCGACATAAGTCAAATCCATGCAAGAATGATAACAAGTGGGTTTATCAAAAACTCTTCTTTAACTACCAAAATCATCCTCTCACTCTCTTCCTCACCACACGCGGCGCTTAACGAATTTGGTCGCTACATTTTCTTTACCCATCATGCTCCTATGATTGATGCAAAAGAAGAAGAGGACCCTTTTCTCTGGAATGCTATAATAAAAACTTACTCTCATGGAAATGACCCAAAACGAGCTTTTTTAATTTTCTCTTTGATGCTTGAGAATGGGGTTTGTGTGGATAAATTTTCTATTTCTTTGGTTTTGAAAGCTTGTTCTAGACTGGGTTTGGTGAATGAAGGAATGCAGATTCATGGCTTATTGAGGAAATTGGGATTTGGATCAAATGTGTTTTTGCAGAATTGTTTGATTGCATGGTTTGTACGATGTGGATACCTTGGACATGCGCGTCAATTGTTTGATAAAATGCCAATGAGGGACTCGGTTTCTTATAATTCTATGATCGATGGTTATGTTAAGCGTGGTAAAATTGACCTGGCACGTGAATTGTTTGATCTTATGCCGATTGAAAAGAGAAATTTGATATCTTGGAATTCTTTAATAAGTGGGTATATGTATATGCAATCAGAACAGAAGGTTGGACTTGCTTGGGAGTTGTTTGACAAAATGCCTGAGAGAGACCTTATTACATGGAATTCCATGATTGATGGGTTTGCGAAATGTGGGAGGATGGGAGATGCTCAGGCGTTGTTTGACAGGATGCCGGAAAGGGATATGATCAGTTGGGTTAACATGATTGATGGATATGCTAAACTAGGCCGAGTTGATACTGCTAGAAATTTTTTTGATGATATGCCTGATAGAGATGTTGTTGCTTGTAATGCCATGATGAGTGGTTATGTGCAAAATAATCGTAGTATGGAAGTTTTAGATATCTTTTATAATATGCAAAGCGAGAGTAAATTGTCTCCTGATAATGCCACATTGATAATTGCTCTTTCTGCAATTGTCCAGTTAGGGCATATCGAAAAGGGGATAGCATTACATTGCTATCTAATGAAAAATGGGTTTTTGCTCGAGGAGAAACTTGGTGTTGCTTTGATAGACATGTATTCTAAATGTGGCAGTATAGAGAATGCCATGTTGATCTTTGACAGCATAAAAGAAAAAGCTGTGGATCATTGTAATGCCATGATCAGTGGACTGGCCATTCATGGCATGGGTGAATTAGCTCTAAATTTTCTCATAGAGATGGAGAGAATGGGGATCAAACCAGATGATATAACGTTCATTGGGTTGTTAAATGCTTGTGGCCATGCTGGCTTGATGAAGGAAGGTATGATGTATTTTGAGCTTATGAGAAGAGTATACAAAGTAGAGCCAAAAATGCAACACTATGGTTGCATGGTTGACATCCTAAGCCGGGCAGGGCACATAAGAGAAGCCAGAAAATTTGTAGAGGAAATGCCAATTAAACCAAATGATGTGATATGGAGGACTTTGGTTAGTGCTTGCAAAACTCATGAAAGATTTGGCATTGGAGAAGTTTTAGCGGAGCATCTAATAACTCTAGATGCTTCTAACTCAAGTTCATATGTTCTTCTGTCTAGTATGTATGCTGGTCTTCATATGTGGAATGATGCCAGTAGGATTAGGACGATGATGAAGGAAAGAAATTTGAAGAAAGTTCCTGGCTGCAGTTGGATTGAACTTGAGGGTATCACTCATGAATTCTCTGTGCAAGACAAGTCCCATCCTCAAGCTGCAGAGATCTATTCATTGCTGGATAGTGTGTCCATGTCCAAATGAGAGATCAGCTATTTTAGAAATGATCGTTGATTGGATGTGGAGGAGTGTATGTGTTGTACAATCCGTACAGAAAGCAACCCTATCTTTCATTACCAATCTCAGTTCTCTCTGCGGCATAATTCTGAGATTTGATTAAATTGAGATATTACTTCGTTTCCTAGTTATGTATACGATCTTACTGGTATATTCACATGATCTAATGGCTTCTGGCTAAGATTCCTGCTCTGAAATATTGAGGGGTTCTACCCTTCATACTTGGTTACTGATATTATTAGTATTCGTGCTCAGGTGAACATCAACCAAAAATATTTAAGTTCACGGAGCATCTCACTTTTATTTCTTTATTTTTTACTTCTTGCTGGTGGGACAGCAATTTGATAACCGTGATATTTACTACTCGGATTGCACCTTAGCCAAGGGAATAAAAAAAACAAAGGAAAGAAAAAAGAAAAGACAAAAATATAAGAAGACAAGAAATATTCACAGGTGCGAGCAAAAACAACAGAAGCCATTTTTCTGTTTGTATAATGTATTGTTTAGATAGATACAGCATGTGCCAAATTAGACAGTCTAATCTTAAAATCAATGGGACAAATGCATGAATTCTAATTGGCCATTTTGGTTAAAGTTAAGGCTCCGCTTTATTTAGCACTTCTCTAGAAGTTTTTTTGTCCATTTTTTGTTCGTCCATTTCTATAGTCGTAACATTTTCCAGAGTATCACATGCTGGGTTCTGTTTCATGTTGGAAACACCGCAACATTAGCAAAATGTGGAAGGGCCGAAAAGGCTATATTTGCGAAGAAAATAAAGGGTGATTAGCAATTTTTTTTTAAAAAAAATTGTGCAAGTGTAACCGTACAAAATTTTGAACAGAACAAGAAAATAATAGAACCTGAATTCAGTTCATTACATTCTAGGCATAAATTACAGTAATTCAGTACATAGCCAATGTTCAAAACTCCAGTGCTAAACAAAGACGACGCAATTAGAGAATATTAGCAACCTAGCGCCAGTATGTGCTAGTAGTTAGCGGGGGATTAAATCCAACTCTTGCCTCTTGCCACTTGAAAATTGAAAATTGAAAATTGAGGCAAAGTTTCCATGATTCTGAATGTTAAGGAGCAACAGTAAATCCACTTAGTTCTTGCAATACAGTTTCCATGGTTGGCCTTTGATTAGGAGATTCATGAGTGCAAAGGAGAGCCAATTTCCCAAGTTCAGCTGCCTCTGATTCTGAATACTTTCCCTCAAGTTTTGCATCAATAAAAAGTTCAACTTTGCATGATTCCACAGCATGGCGAATCATCGCAGTGATGTTACGTTTGCCACTAAGAATTTGTAAGACAATCATACCAAATGCATAAACATCACTCTTTTCAGTGAAACGACCAGTAGTTGTGTACTCAGGAGCCAGGTATCCCATCGCAGCACTGGCCTTGAGTATGGAGAAGACAATGTCATCTGCAAGGAGCTTGTGCAAGCCTGAATCTGAGAGCAATGGATTGTATCGTCTGTCAACAAAGATCTTCTCAGCTGATATGTTCTGGTGAAATAGAGCAGGTTTACTTCCTTTATTCCCATGTAAATATCCAATGCCTGGTTACAGTGTTTAGAATGAAATCAACTTTAGTCAACATAAACATGAGGTTATATACTTCTCAGTAGAATTACATGAAATGGCATGATAGGTAAGCAAATCTATAGAAGCATCTGCATTAATATATCAAAGCTAATGAAACATATTGATTGTAACAACTACTGCAACTTGTATACACACTAACCTTTAGCAATGCCAGCAATGATAGATACTCTGGTGGACCATTCAAGAACCCTGCCGGAGCCTTCTTTTACATCAAGATATTGCAACAGGTTTCCATTTGGAACAAAATCATAAATGAGGAAACACTCCCCCCTTCCTTTGGAGCAACAAAAGCCTCTCAGCCTCACCAGATTTTCATGTTTCAAAGAGGACAAAATCTTCAACCCCTTCAAAAACTCAGCTTCATCAGTCTTGCAACTTGTTTTGGTGATGCACCTGATAGCCACAACTGATCCATCTCTAAGGATTCCCTTATAGGTTGCAGAGAAATTACTCTTCCCCAACAAATTCACTTCTGAAAAGCATTGAGTAGCTCGTTCCACCTCTTCTAAATTGAACATGAAGCTCTCAAGAAATTCCTGAGAAAATCCATTTCTGTTCTGGCCTATGGCTAAGGGATCCCATCCATTGGAATATTCTAGGCTGATAAGTGGAGAGGCACTCTTCCTGTAAACCTCCTTTGCTTGGTCAGTACTAAGGCGGCCATCTGAGGTATCAAAAGCACTTCCAATTTTCTGCTTCTGACGGCGGTACCATGTGAACATGAGAAGTCCAGTGATGGTTAAGACAATGAAAATTCCAATTACTCCAAAGATAATACCATATTGTGGATTTTTGGATGAACTTGAACAGTGAGTTTGGCTGCAATTAGAAGGTAATTTTGCAGATTCTGGGATATCTCTTTGCAAAGTACTATTAGGTCTGAAAGGTTCAGGCCTATTTGGGTTTAGACGATCAGAAGCTGTACAGGCTTCCAAGTTAGGAAACCCAATTCCACATAACTCAGGATTATTGTTATATTGGAATCCATTACTCAGCCTCCTCAGACCTTCATTTTCAGCAACAACCAAAATCAAGAAATAATGTCATAAACAAATTCTAACTCGAAATTTTCTCAAACTCAATATAGAAAAAAATGCAAGGATTTGTCAGATTTTGAGAAACATATTACCTTGGGGTACATTCCCAGAAAGACTGTTGTTACGGATATCTAGAGCTTGTAGCATAGGAGCATTTGCTAATTTTACTGGTACAGAGCCAAAAAGTCCATTAAAGCTCAAATCCAACCTTGTTAAAAATTCTAAATCCCCCAAACTTGCAGGAATTGCACCAGTTAGCTGATTATATTGTAAAGCAAGCACATTTAGCTTCTTTAGAGATCCCAGTTGTGTTGGTATGCTCCCAGTCAACTTATTGTAACAAAGCTGCATAACTGTGAAGAACGAGATCCATATGGAGTCAGGTAAAATAATTCCATTTTTGCAGTTATGGCCTTAAAATATGTCAACACTGCTTAATACATGCTCTAAACAGCAGATGCCTTTTCTTTTTTCTGTTTAAAATTAAAGTCTCGATGGATGCATTCCCTTATTAGTGACCATTCTTAATAGAAAGATCCCAGCATATATGCTTAGTTGAACTGAATCAACAGTAAGCTACAACAATGAAGTTTGAAATTTAAATAATATAATATTAAACAGAACCGAGTGTCTAAGTAATGATGAAGGCAAGTAGTGAAGAATGAAAATAACAACATTGATGAAAGAGGAGAGAAATGAAATGCTGTTTAGTTTAGATAATAAATACCCAATATCTGCAATTAATGCAAAAGTTGTGTATAATTCTATAATCAACATGTGAAGTGCAAAACTTTGAATAGTCAAAGATTTGATCTTTTTCGTGATAAGCAGTTCAATTTTTAAAAATGCCCTCATTTCAAAATAACCCAGAAATTCCAAGCTGCAGAAGAAAAGAAGTACTGAAAATACATGTAATATACAGGATTGAATCTTTTCAATGAAAAAGTCTCCTCCTTTAACATCCACCAGTAAACCCAAGTGCAGTAACTTCAGATTTACACCAATGCCATCAACCAAAACAGCACATTTCCAACAACAAAAAATGCAAACAAAGCTAGAACACTGACCTTGAAGATTAGACATGTTGCCAATCTGGGATGGAATTTCCCCGGACAGGTTATTCACATTGAGATACAAATCACTAAGTTGAGTAAGCTCAGCAATCTCTTTTGGTATCTCTCCATTCAATGCATTAAAATGCAGATACAAACCAGTCAAACTCTTGAGCCCACCTAACGCAGCTGGTATCTGACCAGAAAGACCCTTTCCCTGAAGTGAAATGTTAGCAACTTGGCCTTGATCATTGCAAGCCACGCCCTCAAAAGAGCCACTGCAGGGGTTAGTGTTGGGTTCCCAAGAGGTCAAGAACCGGTTGTTTGGGTCAAGAGAGGCCTTGATTTGCATTAGGAGCTCTACCTCTGTTGGGGATGAAACAGTCAGTGAGAGTAAGAGAAAGAAGGAGATAAGGTAGAAGAGGAGGTGATGCATGTTTGGCTTGAAAGAAAGTGAAGGAAAATGAGTCAACAAGTGTACCTGTGTGGGTTGGAATCTTCAAGTTTAGTAGCAAACTGATTAGCAAAGTGTTTTATAGCAAACAGCAATTGCTTTATTTGTTAAGTAAAATAATAACTTTTCAATCTTTTCCTAAAATTTAAAAGTTTTTTTTTTTGAAATAAAAAGGTGGGATCCACAGCTTAGCTTGTAAACAAAATACACTGCACTAGAGATGGTGGGCCCCACTTTTGGTGATTGATAACCGTCCGATGGATCGTGGGAGGTGGAAGAGGTCATACGGCTACAGTACAGTCAGCTTTATGGTAAGATCTATGGGATAACAACTTCTAAGTCCTAAAAGAATATACGTTTTTACAATTAAGTCCTAGAAGAAAAAAGTTTTACAATTAAGTTCTAAAACTAATTAAATGCATCACGTTAGTCATGTTCCATCAAACCTAACGGAATATGATGACTTGTCAATCATTTTGGACTTTTTTCTAACACATCAGTAGCCATGTAATGTGAATATTGCCACATAATCATACCAAAGCTCTGCCTAGTTTTCAACTAAAAATTTGTGCTTTCAATTTTTACTAGTGCTTCTATTGTAGATAACCTAAAGCTTTTTATCTACAAAAGAAATATCATAAAACAACTAAATAATTTGTATCTCAGTTGTAATTTTGTATATGGGTAATTAATAAAACCCTTATTTTTCTTTTCTCCTTCCTAAATTTTTCTAATTTTTCTCTTAGAAGTTGTTTTTTCTTTCAATTTTTTATAAAGTCGCATATGTTTATATTTTTTTTTCCTTTTATTTAAAAGAAGTCATGTTTAAATCCATCAAATTTGATTAAAATTTTTAATGGGTTTTTATGCGATTAGCTTAAAAGTTTTTTATTTTGCTTTCAATGTCATGATTTTCAAGTTTCATAAAATGGAAGACTTGGAGAGTATAATGAAAAGATTGAATGCAATACGTGTAGTAGCTGCTCAAGCTAGAGCTTCTACTCATGTTGAAACCTCTATAGTGTCTGGTTTTCTTGCTAACCTTTTGCTTGAAAGCTCTGCAATCTTACTTACATAAATGAAGCCTAGTACAGCTCAAAGGTTTGATTTTTATATTAATTCTATATGGCTACATTTTCTGCTAACAAGAGGAGTGCCTCTAGTAACCAGCCTGCACTAGTTATATGCTTTTATAGTTGGCTTAGTTGCGATGATGATCTTCGGGTTCAAGTAGGCAATACCTTATATGTTGCTTTTAACTTATAATATCCTTAGTATAGGCTCATGAATTTCATTTAACCTATTGAAAGAGTATGTTATACATATGTATGAGTTCAAATATATGAATTGTGCAATGTTAATGATCTCCCCTCCATTCTCTGTTCTTATTGCTTTGTTTTTTTCTTTTTATTTTTATATATTAATAATGAGGAACCTTGGTGTGACCCCCTCTATTGCTTATTAGATGCAACCTATTCAGAGAATACATCAAACACAGGGTCGTTATAACGTGGCAGAGCTTTTGTCTGCTTCTATTATGGACAACCACTTTAGCAATGTACACATGACATGGTTACTTATGTGTTAGGAAGAAGCTCAAGATGACTGACACATCATTATTTTTTATTAGATTTGACGGAATAGGACTAACGTAATACTTTTTAATTAGTTTTAAAACTTGATTGTAAAACTTTTTTCTTATATAACTTAATTGTAAAAGCATATATATTTTTAGGACCTATGATGTTGTTATCTCTAAGATCTACAGACATCTATATTCCACGAGATAACAACATTTGTAGTTCTAAAAGTAATCTGATTTTTAAAATTAAGTCCTACAAGCTTAATTCATAATAATCAAGTACTATTAGTAGATAAAAATTTAACCGTTAGTCATATCATGTTAAAGCCAACGAAAAATATATAGGTGACATATAAGTCAATAACAGGTGGATGCCACCTTCCATGTCATCACGCTATGTCATAACTTAACCTGTCACGTCATCATCTTTTTCCTTAATAACCCTATTTTTTCTTTTTTTCTTTTTTATCTACACATCTTCTTCAGTAATATTATTTCCTCTTATTCCTCAACAACTAAATTTTTTTCAAAATTCAATTTAACAAAAAAAAAAGATAAAATATTATTTCTCCAAAGCCTTCTTAAATTTCATTGTGACAGCAAAATTTTCCTTAACTGTATGAAAATGAAAATTGAACAATAGCAACAAAAAATCATTTAGAAACAAAACCAAATGCATCAAAACTGAAAAAGTTCCAATTAGGATAGTTGACCAACAAATACTAAAAAACTTGTTATTTAACTATGAAGAAAAAACTACTAATTAGCAGGATTTAAACCTTTTACTCACTGTCTACAAAATAAGCATAAAGCAAGCATATGAAGGCTTTGGTTTATAGGTCTCCCCAGTTAAAACTTTTTTTTTTTTTAAGTAAGAAATAGAAACTCAATGCTAAAGCATAAACTATGCCAAGAACCCAGTCCAATCCAATAAAACCAAAACCAAAACATTTATTTACTATAACACCCAATATTCCTATTTGATAAAAGAAGCCTACAATTAAATCAGAAAATAATTATCAACACTCTCCATAATCAAACTGGCAAGGCAATTAATTTCAATGAGAACTAAACACAAATAACAATTCCAATTACTAAATTTTAGCAAACAAGCCAAATACCACAAAATCTTAACCAATTTAAATTTCATTGTCACCAACAAAAACTTAAAACTTAAAAAAAATCATCAAAATAAAATAAACCCATTACAAGAAACAAATTAAAACATAAGAAAAATAAAAAAAAAAGAGACTTTAATATCATCGAGAAGAAGGCTTATGATCTCTCCAGTTTCAATAGACAATGCATGGGTAAAACATATTAACCAAACATCTTCAGACATTTTTACACTTGTTAGAGACATCTCATTCTCTTCTTTTTCATTAAAATTTGATGAGCTTTGAGATTATTTTTAGTGCTTTGGTGTGGGTTCTGCATAGACAATGATGATGCTGATTAACGATGGATCTCTCAAAGGCAAATGGATCACTCCACCATCTTCGAAAGGTGTCGGGAAAGAAGCAGAAGGAGGAGGTGGCTAGGTATAAGAAGGTGGTGTTGCCTCAGGCGAAAGGGAAGAGAGAGTCATATAGAGAGAGAGGACAGCGCTTTAGTGGTGGTGGGAGAGGAGGGTAAAGTGTACAATATATTGAGTAGCTAAAATCTTAAATTTGTTAAGAGATAGCATTGGTAATCATTAAATTTAGCACAAAATTTGAAACAAAAAAAATTGAATTTGAATTTAAGAATTTGGTTCTTGAAATTTTAGGTTTTGATTAGGGAAATTTTTGTGAATTTTTAATTTTTAAAAACTTATTGGAAGTGATATAAGTAGTAGTAAGTAGATTTTCAAATGGAGGGTGATGAGGCATACTGACATATGGAGCTGAGGTCGATGGTATTGTAATGACAATGATGCCATATAGGCAAAAATAGTGCCACATAAGTTTATTCTGTTATATTAAACGGATTACGACTAATGGTTAATTTTTTAAATAGTTACTGAACTTAATTGTTATGAATTAAACATTCAGGACTTAATTATAAAAATGATAAAACTTTTATGACTTTAAATGTTGTTATCCCATATCCCATTCAACGTAGTCATGATTTGTGGGACCCAATTGCATGGTTATTCCGAGGTCTTTACATTATTTGCCTTACCATGTGATTGCTCGTACCGGATTCACAAAATTCAAAATTCCTAATTTTTAATTTGAATTTTTTAATTTGAATTTCGTCAAAATCCCTAGAGTTTATTATTATTATTATTATTATTTTGATTTAAGTCAAATTCTCAGTTTTGAATCTCTGACAAAAGATTTTGTGCACAATTTCAAAAAAAAAAAAAAAATTTAGTAAAAACATCATAAAAATACAAAATACAAATGCAAATGTAACATGATGTCAATAAAAATAAGAATACATTCATTTATGTTCAAAAAAAAAAGAATAAAGCTAATCTATTTACTTTTCTGATAAAAAAAAAATTAAAGCTAATCACCATGATTGATAAGAATTATAAATCCATAATTTTATAGTTCAAATATTGAGATATATTTGTCCAAAATTGAATAATTAAATGGCAAAATTTTTTCAAAACAAAAAAAAATATGGGTAGTAAAAGAAAAACATTAATATTCATTTGAATGCTCCTTAAAAGAAAAATATTCCATTCGAATATTGCTTATTTTTGATAAAAATATGATAGTTTCAATCATTTTAGGCTTTTTTTTTTTATCAAAAATCATTTTCGGCATTTATTAATGTCTTTTTTTTTTTTGGACCATTTATTAATGTCTTATTGGTGTTA
Organism: Macaranga tanarius; assembly: GCA_949673435.1. Classification (NCBI taxonomy): domain Eukaryota; kingdom Viridiplantae; phylum Streptophyta; class Magnoliopsida; order Malpighiales; family Euphorbiaceae; genus Macaranga; species Macaranga tanarius. Next base: position 3,856 of record CATIWO010102246.1, on the reverse strand, counting down.
ATTAATTTTGCCTTCACTATGCACGATTATATAAAAGTATGGAACATTTGAAACCAGAAACAGAAAGCAATAAATTATATATATATATATATATATATATATATATATATATATATATATATAAAATAGTTAGGAGATGGTCATTTTCAAAAGGAAAATGAAGCCAGCATGGAACCAAAGGGAGAGGGTATTGAAATATATGAATGGAAATTGGAAATATGTGGGGTGGCCCATACCTACTGTTTTCTTTTCTTTTCCTGCACAAACACTGTAAAATTCATTGATGAGAAAGAGGCTGACTTAGGTAGTTGGAAGAAATGTCTATCCGCCTAGGGAGGGATGACTTGTATCCCGGCCGCCCGGGGATAGGCACATAGAAGAGGGGAAAAAAAAAGGGTAGGTACAATAAATTAAAATTAATGGTAGGTGCATTATAAATTTCCAATCTTGCAGATGTGGTTATGGCCAATTATTTCAAACCATGTGTATAATAGAATAGTTCCCATTTTTATATATACACACATTAGCATGCACATGATGCAGGGGTTGTGTGACTCTTCTCATTCTTCCTCAATTTTCAAAATACATTATTTTCAATGGGGGCTTATACATAATACATGTTAATTGAATTTTGTTTGCCAGCCATGCACTTGTTTGTTTTTTTTTTTTTTTTCAAATACACCCAGAATTAGGGACTACTACAACATTTAACAACTGTGAACACTATCAAAATATGACTAATTACGACAACTAACTAGACTATCAACACTATCAAACTAATTACTATAAGTAATTACAACACTATCAAACTATGACTAATTACAACAACCGAATTAGAAATCAATTATAATTAAACATATATATTATATATTTGTTCATGTTCAAAAAAAAAATTATATATTTGTTGTTTCTGAAATTTTAGAATGCCAACATATTTTACTTTATATACAAAATAATAATAGTAATTATTTGGACTTTGATGGTAAAAAATCTAAGCATTGAAATTTGAATACCTGTAATGAGTTAGTAAGAAATATTTGTATTTGTGATATTTCAAGTTTGAATAATTAGGTCAAATTAGTTGTTGAAACTCTTATAGTTATTTGGATTGCATTAAATTAATTAAAATGAGGTTATAATCTACAATTACAATTTAGATGAAAAAAAAGCTAAATGGTAAAAATTATATTCGTGATAGCAAACACATGAGTGAACCTTGTTTTTTTGTCGAACTGAAAGTGATTTTATACTCTTGTTAAGTTGTTATTTTATAGAGACGTGATATCACATAAAAGAGAGAGAGGACGAGAAGTATTGAACACTTGATTGCACGAGAGAATAATTGGTGTTTACAAATTAAGAAGTTGCTTAATCTCCCAGATTTAGGACAGTGGCCCTATGTTTCGAAAGTGGTTAAAACCTCTCTTGATTATTATGATCAAACTCATTTCAGGAGTCATTGCCATGTGAACTTGGAATATATTAATGTTTTCTTGTCCCCAAAGAAGGACCCAATAAGGCTAAACTTGCTTTCTTACATCACAACTTGTATAACCATTATTTCTGAAAAAATCCAAAGGACAGATTTTGCTGGTTCACCTAGCTGTCCATATTGTTAATCTTATGTAAACAAAGATTAAGGTAAAATATAAATTGCATGCATAATGTGTGTACAAATGTAGGAATTAATTTCTCTACTGTTTAACTTAATTAGTACTAGCCAACCTTTTGTTTTTTTGTTTCTTTTTTTCATATTATAGTATGATCTGAGTAGTTTAATCCCTTTACAAGCATAAGATTAGTCATAGATAGGACACAATAATAGTTTAACAAATGCCCATATACCTAATTTCCCCACCTACCACGTAGGACAACTATAGATTTGACTAGTTATGATTGAAGTTGTGACTCTAATGAGGAAATTAAAATCATTTATATTCTTTTGGTATGGTTTAAGAGCTAAAAAAAAAAAAAAAAAAATCTAATACCGGCAAAAGAAACTGAACTACAGTCTCATAATCCTAGCTGGATTGCTCATTGCTTTGCCTCTTTTTAGCAGAAGGACATCTTTCATATTCTATCCTTCTTTTCAGCTTTTACAGCTATCCTTTTTATTACTTTGTATGGTTGAGAGTACACATTGCACACAGCCACTGGATATCAACAGCATTAAAAAGCTGCATTTGACTATAAATCCTCAAAGAGAGTGGTCAGTGACTCAGTAGTGGGGTAAGTTTGATACCTGTGTTCCTTTTTTTTTTTTTTTTTTTTTAAACAAAGGAAATTATATTACACTAACAAAATACATGAGAGGAACAAAAAGGAGCTTTTTTTTTTTTTTTAATTTTCATAACATCCAACTTACAGCCGCTTTTTTTTTTTTTTAAATGATTTTTATTCATCAAAAATAAACTTATAAAAGAGTACATTTGCTACATTAAATATCATCGAAATTCATTTTTAGATAGAAAATCTATACCTAAAAAAATAAAATAGTCTAACTCAAGGCATAGAAATTCTTCTGGTAAAAACCTTTATTGATCATCTGAGCTTTTTGAGTCTCAGATGTACTGAAGGAGCTAAATCGAATTGATTAAATTCTTCAAATTTTCACCTCAACATATGCTTTAGATCTGCCATTATACTGCTCAGACAGATTGATGGATCAAAATACTAAAATGAAAGAAAAACTCCATACTAATACTATATCAAAACTATAACAAAAAATTATTTATAAACTATACCAAATATCCACTAAAATTTAAATTTATCCTCAAATCCATGAATATTATGAGATACATGGACAAAAAATAAAAAAAAATTAGTAATTTTTGGCCAAAAATTACTAAAAAAAGAGTCTAAAAACTAAAAAGAAAAAGCATCAGCAAAGGAGAGGAGAGAATCCAACTTACACCCGTTGAACCGAAAATTTAGTAGTTAAATGATTAGAACTCTATTCATAACCTAAATGATCATAAGTTATGAAATAGGCATTTCATAACTTATGTATTACAATTTTATGTAATAAAATTTTATGGCTAAATGTAAAATATTTACGCATAGATTATATAATTAACATTTGGGTGTAACAATGGGTATAGAAAAAATTCTAGAGATGCTATATTATTAGTAAATACGCATTCGAAATTCCTTATCTCTTCTTTTATGAAGGCTTAGAAAAAAAAAAGAAAAAAAAGCCGAAATGTAACTGTACAGGCGTGAGCAAACAGGAAACAAATTATTCCTAGAACATGAAATGATAAAAGGAAGAAAAGCCCATATCATATCCCATCCTCTTTCTCTTTCACTTTGATTTTTATATAAAAAATAATGTTTGTTTTTTGAAGTGAGGTCGGTGAAAAGGTTTCACCGTAAAGCCATTGAGAAGAAAAAGTGGTTGCTTTATGTTCTGTATACTCACCCAATTATTACACTTTCCCAAACTCTTTTCAAGTTTTGAAGTTCAAAACTTTATAGCACATCTTCTTTAGAATTTTTCACAAAAGAGAGATTGGCTGCACGGTTTACTTGTTGGGCTTGGTTTCTCTATTGTCTACAAATATAGTTGGGCTTACCTAATTTAGAACTAAGGGTGTGTTTGGTTCAATTCCACTAAGGAATTCATTTCATGTTTGGTTCAATTCCACTAAGGAATTCATTTCATTTCCAAATGAATTCCCGATAGAATTCATTTCCAAATGAATTCCCAATAGAATTCATTTCCAAATGAATTTTCATTAATGAAGTGTGTTTGGTTCAAATGAATAGTTTATGGAATTCATTTGAAATGAATTTCATGTTTTATTATTTTGTGTTTGGTGTAAATCTAAAATTTAAGTTACTTTTTAATTTTGGT
>CATIWO010102238.1:0-15047 GCA_949673435.1 Macaranga tanarius | reverse complement strand
GTCTTTTCACATCTTGCCGAGTCGTGAATAGTGATTGCGGACTAGTGAAGCTTGCTTGCTGTCACCACTCGTGAAAGGAGCACTTTGTTGCCGAGTAGTGAAGCCCCAAACACTCCAAAACTTGCCTTTTGCACCTCCTTTGACCTTGAATGATTCCTATATGCCCATGTAACTTCCCTAAGCTCAAACAAACTCAAAAAAACATTAGAAAACCATCTAAATGCATATAAATTTAATCAACATCAATGAAAACTAAAAGCATTTGTAATTATTAATGAAATGCATATAATTAAGCTAAAATGCAAACTTAATGCAACCTAATTATGCATGAAACATACTAAAATTATTATGTTAATTATTATACATCAAAGATCATAAATTTTGGCTTTTACATAAAATACTTGCATGTCTTATATTTAGGAAATCGGAAGGCAATCGAGTTTCCACCCAAGAATTATTTTTAATATGGTGCATTCATAAAAAGAAACCAATTTGTTGGAATTATTGGGTTTTAAATCAATTGCTTGATTGTTCTACCACATCTACGGGTCCTTTGACCCATGGTTATGTGATTACTCAAATTGCTATTGCTCTTAGTATTTCACAATTTTCTTTGTCAAGTATGAGATGTGTTAGGTTGATCTATTTTACCAAGCAAGCTTTTACGCGTGGAGAAGTAATTAATGCTCACTTCAACTTCAAGCATGCACGAGAACGTTCTTGTTGGATCAAAATAAAGCAAACTGCCCAAGTGGTGCGAGTGGTGGAGGAAATTAAGAAAGAACATGATGCCCATGAACACTATGCAAGTGAGGAGGGTGAAGAACAATCACCTTCTACGAATGTGGCAATTGGAGAAGGAGGCTCTAGTTCTCCTAATGATTTAGCTTTATGGCAATAAGTTCTCGATAGTCAAAGGGCAATGATGCAAAAAATGGAGTAATTTAATGCTAGGCAAACTCGTACAGATTGTTAGCAAAGGCGTATGTTTCACAAGATTGATCGCCTAATTGAGCATAGTGGGTATCACATAAATTCCCCACCACCATCTCCGCAACAAGATTAAGGGAGCTTTTATAATCCTTTTCTCTTCACTTATATTTTGCTTGATTGTCTTTATTGTGTTTGCATGGATACATTGAGGACAATGTCATTTTAAGTGTGGGGGAGGGGTTAGTTATTTTAATTACTTTTAGTTTACTACATTTATGTGCTTATATTTATGTGTGTTGCATTTTTAGCTTAAGTATTGCATCTTTAGTTTACTATGCTAGGTTGCATTTCAAACAATTTTTTATCTTATTTTTATACTCCTTTTGTATTTAGAATGATTTTGTTCTAGTTTGGTTCATTAATATATTAAGTTGTGGAGACACTTTGAATTTTGATTGAATATCTACTTCCTTTGCTTTATGTGCCATGAACTTGGACAAGCGTGTAGATTTGGTGGTGAAATTTGCCTTGTTTTATTACTTTTCAAATCTTTTAGTTTACTACATTTATGTGCTTATGTTTATATATTGCATTTTGAGTTTAAGTATTGCATTTTTAGTTTACTATGCTAGGTTGCATTTCAAATAATTTTTGATCTTATTTTTATACTCCTTTTGTATTTAGAATGATTTTATTCTAGTTTGGTTCATTAATATATTAAGTTGTAGAGACACTTTGAATTTTGATTGAATATCTACTTTCCTTACTTTATGTGCCATGAACTTGGACAAGTGTATAGATTTGGTGGTGACATTTGCCTTGTTTTATTACCTTTGAAATCTTTAATTATTTAAATTATTTAATTTGGATTAATGAATTAAGCTCAAGTTTTAGGGAAATGATATATGCTTCTTAAAGAGGAAATTATATCCATAATACGTACTTTTAATTACTCAATAAAGGATAAAGACTTGAAAATTAAAAAAAAAATATATATATATATATGCTTTAAAAAAATGCGAGACGGAGCGTAAAACACACTCGCCTAAAAAAATAAATAAATAAATAACTTGATAATATTTTGGATTCTGAGTAAATCATGTGCATTTATATTTGCTCCTCATTTGCATTCTCTTGGAAAGAATTTCTAATCATTCTCAAGTAAGGTTGTTTGGTTTAGAAATGCCTTGAGATTAATTGCAAGTGTGTGTGTGTTTTCTTTTGTCCTTTATAATTTAATAGTTTTCCTTAAACTTGAGTTTGACTAATGAATTGGAATGTAATTTGACTTTCATGGATTTCATTTGTAATAATACTTGGTAGGAGTTACTTTATTTTATACATTATTATTGTCTTTGTTTTAGGCTTTTGAAAGCTTGTGGAGTAGATGATCAATCTCTTTTCCTTTTGTTTCTTTGATTTAATTTAGTTATGACCCTTATTAGTGCTTAATCATTTTGAATTAAAAGGAGTGATCTATTGATCTTTTGTTTGAACTTTCATCTTTAATCTTTGAGTTTTGCTTGAGGGCAAGCAAAATCTAAGTGTGGGGGAGTTTGATATGTGGTAATTAGCATAGTAATTTTAGGATATTTCATGTATAATTAGGTTGCATTTAGTTCACATTTTAGCTTAATTGAAATGCATTTCATTAATAATCACAAATACTTTTTATTTTTATTTTTTTTAAGTAAATTTATATGCATTTGGATGGTTCACTAATGTTTTTGAAGTTTATTTAATGTTTAGGAAAGTTATATGGTCATATAAAAGTCATTCAAGGTCAAAGGAGTTGAAAAAGACAAGCTTTGGAGTGTTTGGAGTTGACAACACTCAGCACCATCTTGCCAACTCAGCACCAAAGTGCACTGTCATGACTCGGCATACTCCTCTGATCCTTCATGATTCATGACAACATGCTATCTTGCCGGCTCGGCACACTCTTACCGACTAGGCATGGGTGTGAAAGTACACGACTGTTCGGACCATATCATACTCTTTTAGCCATAACTCCCTCTATATAACTCAGATTCAAGTGATTCAAGAGGCTGTGGAAAGCTATTTTAGAGGGATATAACTTTTATGAAGACATATAGACAAAATTCATTTGTATAGATTAACAAAAATACCCTTGAAATGACTAGAAATGTTAAAGCATATGACTCTTCACCAAAGGGTGATTTGTACCCTTTTATCTATTAACTTCCTAAGCATATATATACTTCATTATTATCTTGAGAAGATATGACAACAATAGAGAACACTTTTTAGCCATAGAAAAATATTAGAAACAAGAAGATTAAGAAGGAGAAAGAAAGCTTGAAGATTGAGAGGACAATTCTAGAGTTTAGATGCTTTCTTATTTTCTAAATTATGTAACTCTTACTATATCTTCTTGTATTTGTTTTATTTCTATGGATGTAAATTGATTGCATATTGTTAGGATTTATCTTCATGTCATGAACTATGGTTTATTAATTAATGAAAGTTAATCAATTTATTCAATGAATGTAGTTTATGTTTATTTCTTTTAATGCTTGTTTATGTTTGGCCAACTTAAACATGATTTCAGTTAGATTTATACATTGAAAGATGGTAAAACTAATGGAAGAAATAAACATAACATGAATTAATTTAATGATTAGAAATAACTTAAATTATTCATGTCTATAATTTGGGATAAACTTTGCTTTATAATATGTGTGCTTGATTTAAATTATTATGAGTGAGGATGAAAGTTTAGCCATAGTGTTTAAATTTTTGAATGTATGTTTAAATAGTTTATAATTGAAAGAGTAAGTAAGTTGATACATTATTAGACCCAATGAAATGCATTGCTTTAAAGAATAATTAAATTGCATTGAAAATGAATTGAGAGATAAATCCTAATAATTGTTATAATTACTTTAATTGTTGTTATTTAAAGTTTAATATGAATAGTTCTTTAAATAAGTTGTAGTTAGTAAATTGAGTATTTAGATTTTATTTTAATTGATTAGAACTTTTATTAAATTTATTTGAGCATTAAACAATTTTTAAATAATATTAATTAGTGGCTAGCTCATTTAATCCTTGTGGGATACGATACTTGTACGCATTATATACTACTATTTCAATTTCATATACTTGCGGGTATTGCATTTCAAATTATGTGTAAACAATGATCTCGTAATGTTTAATGTTTTAAATGGTTAGATTAGGGGCACAAATCTTCTAATTATCTAAATAAGTGCACCATGACTATGATAGGAGGTGAAGCCTTTAGCGAAAGTGATGATGATGAGTGCGATTTGGAGATGCTCGAACTTAAGGATGCAGGTGATGATGTGTGACGCCCATAAATATAACCATACACGTAGCTACTAACAAACATACACACGTGGCATAATAACATTTTTAGATAAAAGGTACTTTTATATATATAAATACTCATAAGTACATACATGTTCAGTATTACACACATACTTGTCTAGTATTACACACATACTTAACATATGGCTATCTAGTACAAAATGTGCCATATACAAAATGCTAAATGATATGCAGGAGGAAGGTCAGGTACACTAAAACTCGTTCAGCCCACCTAAAGACTCCAAAGCAAGCTTTAAGTCTTTAGCCTAGTCAAGTCCTGAAAAATTTCAACAGCAAAGGGGTGAGCTTATAACTCAATAAGCAACTATGAATACAATTGCATACATATACCTATCATGTAAGAGTTAATTTAATGAAGCACATAATCATAAATATAAGACACATTTTAATGATCCTAAAATACTCTTTTAATCTTATACTAAGTCTATATAAAATCACCATAAAGTTACATTATAATTAGCACTACATTGAGTGCATACGGGAGTCCAAATGAAAAAGGAGCAAGTGAGTAATAAAATGTCAAGCTCAGTTAGAGAATCTTAATAATAGATTCAACTCAAACTTAAAACATAAAAGTTGTATAAGACTCCTCAAAGTTCTTATAGCATTAAACCATGCTCCATTTGGAGTTCTGTATCTCAAGTTATCATAAAAATACGAAGACAAATGTGTGTTGAAGGAGGAGGCTAGCTCCTCACCATCGTGAGGGCTTGCTCACGATCGTGAGCAGACTCCTCATGATCATAAGCAATCTTATGAGTAGCTCTGTGGAGCCATTGTTTTGAACAAAATGGCCAGGGATGCTCACGAGTGCTCCTCACGATCGTGAGCCAGCTCGTGAGCATCCCTGCTCAGCCAGAACACCTCATTTGGCCACTCAAACACCTAGCACTCCATTCCATACTTGTATATAACTTAAATAAAGCTTAAAGACACTTCATAAACTTACTAAACATCACCAATTCATTCATCAACATATAATTCTCATTCAATCACAAGATTAAAGCATCTAAATTCATCACTTTATAACTAAAACAACCCATTCGCACATGGCATCCCATTTAAAAGCAATAACTTAAAGTATATACATTTTAATACAATAGTTAATATCCGGATAAACCTTTCCTCTCAAAATTTCCTCACTCTTAGCCTCATTGGCTATTTTTCTCACATTTCAACATCAATTAAATGGCCATTTAGTGAGACTATCCGCTCGGCTCAGTCTCATTTCTCATATGGATAGCTATACGCCCTGCTCAGCTTGCCCATCATACATAATCAGTGGGGACTATCCACCCGGCTCAGTCCTACTATCACACATTATCACAATTTCTCACTTTCCTCTCATATTTCACCTTTAAGTGAAATATAACACAAACAATATAACACAATACATTTATATTCAATTGCATCTCAATAAGCCAATGTAACAACCATTCATAACATTCAACATACACAAATATGGTGTTCACTACACCACTCACATGTATCATTATAACTTCCTCATCACATTTCCAATATACGTAAGGTAGAAATCATTCCATATCATTTCCCTAATCATATATTTATTCAATTCCAACATAGGAATACATTTTATTAAACATATGAGCTATATATACACAACATGTATTAATAGTTACTTACATCTAAATGCTTCCACTTCAAAAAGAGTCTTCCTTTCAATGATAAGTGCTATCCTTCCCTTTATCAACTCCTATATAAAGTCATACATCAGTCTTACATACAACTATGGTACTAGCATTAAATCTCACTAGATGCAATTTGGTGTTCAAAATTCAACATGACCTAAAGTCACACATACAAGTCTAATAACCCCTAAATTAATACCAAAGCTAGGGTATATTCTAATACAAATTCCAATTGGAATCATTTAATTTAGACATATATGAAATTAATTATGCATTTTTGAATCAAATTGGGTATAACAGGGCACCCTGTATAAGCAATAAAATGTCCGGCCAAATTAGATAGTCTTAACAGCAAAATCAGTCCAAGCTCAAAACATAGAAAATGTAGAGGACTCTCTGAAGTTTTTAGGGAGTCTAACTTTGCTCAGTTCAAAGCTATATAGCTCAAGAAATGGCATAAACAAGAGGGCTGAAAAATAAAGGGATAGAGCACGAATTTGACAACAAGCACAATTCAACTTAATCAACTCAATTACTAGGAAAGCTTACCAAATTAAGCTCTAATGGATTATAAGTCTCCTAGAGCTTCTCAAATGCTAGCATGAACAACAATCAAAGCTCTCCAAACTCAATCAAAAACCTACTCTTCTCCTTCTTCTTCCAATTCTCTACACCCCCACACATATACACACACACATATACACATTAATCACCAACCAATCAAAAGCTAACAAATTACCTCCCAAAAGTCTTCTATAATCATTGCCAACACAATAATTAAATCCATATTTATTACAATAAAAAAATATACAATAAAATAAATATACTAATAATACTTAGTAAAATAATAAAATATCAACTAAATAGCCACTAAACCCCTTAATGAAATGGGCATAATGCATATTAGCCTACAACTTTCAATTGTGATATAAATCTCCAAAGTTTCTTTGTAATTAATCCCCTCTCTACCGACATATACATTTCCACACTTAGACATATTTCACAACTGGACTCTTTATGACATGAATATATAATGCATGACCAGTGCATCAAAATGTGGGTGTTACAATTCTCCCCTCCTTATAAAAATTTTATCCCTGAAATTTTACTACTTACCACTTCCCGAAAACAAATATGGATACTTTTGTCTCATTTGCTCTTCTACCTCCCAGGTTGCTTCTCTAGGTGAATGATGACTCCACTTTACCTTCACAATTGGAATCTCTTTCTTCCTCAACTGTTTCACCTTTCTATCCAGAATTTCTACCGGTTCTTTTATATATGTCAATTCTTCAAAAATCTCTATCTCAGGCTTTTATATCACATGACTTGGATCCGACCTTTATCGTCTCAATATGGATACATGGAATACATTATGTATAGAAGCTAATTATTTTGGCAAGGCCAATTTGTATGCTAACAGTCCTACCTTCTCCAAAATTTCATATGGTCCCATGTATCTCGGACTCAATTTCCCTTTCCTTCCAAATCTTAAAATACCTCTCCCTGGTGATACTTTCAAAAAGACCTTCTCACCCACTTAATAGTCCATCTCCCAGTAATGCCGATCTACATAGCTTTTCTATCGATCCTGTGCCGCTTTTAGACATTTCTTAACCATTTAAATTTTATCCACCATTTCTTGCACCAAATCTGGACCTTCAAGTTGCCTCAAGCCTTCAACATCCCAACATATTGGGCTTCTACACTTTCTCCCATACAAGGCTTCATAAGTTGCCATTCCGATACTAGAGTAATATCCATTGTCATAGGCAAATTCTAACAATTGTAAGTGATCATCCCAATTGCCTTTAAACATTAAGGTACAAGCTCTCATCATATCTTTCAATGTTTGGATCGTCCTTTCTGACTGACCATCTGTTTGTGGATGGAAAGTAGTGCTAAAATGCAACTTTATTGCCAAAGCTTTTTGCAAACTTTCCCAGAAATGTGAAGTGAATCTTAGGTCTCTATCAGACATAATAGATAAAGGAACTCCATGTAGTCTTACAATTTCTACAATGTATAAAGAAGCTAACTTATCTAATGAATCACTTGTTTATATCGGCAAAAACTGAGCCGACTTGGTCAATCGGTCAACTATCACCCATACCGCATTATGCTTCTAAAAAGTTTAAGGTAGTCCAATCATAAAATCCATGGTAATCCTTTCCCATTTCCATTCTGGTATTGCCAAAGGATGCAGCTTCCCCGCACGAGCTTGATGTTCGACCTTTACTTGTTGACAAATTAAATATCTTGCAATATACTCGGCTATATCTCTTTTCATTGTTGGCCACCAATAAAATAACTTCAAATCTTGATACAATTTTGTACTCTCGGGATGCATCGTATAAGGAGTGGTATGTGCTTCATTCATTATTTGCTTTCTTAACTCACCGCTATCCGGAACACACACACGTTTTTTGAATCATCAACATACCATCCTCCCTCAAGGTAAATTATATATTGAGTCCTACTTTTACCTTTTCTTTCATCTTCTTCAAGTAGGCATCTTCTATTTGAACCTCTCGAACTTGATCCTCCAATGATGGTTTAATTTGCAAAACAGCCAATAAGTGGTCTACTTTAACATTAAATGAAACATTCATTGCCCGTAAAGCTACTAATTTATCTATATCATGATGAACTAAGCCAGCATCGCACTTTCCAATTTTTTGGCTTAAAGCATCCGTAACTATATTTGCCTTTCCCGAATGATACTCGATGTTACAATCATAACCCTTCAATAATTCCATCCATCTTCATTGTCTCAAGTTTAATTCCTTCTGAGTAGGAATATACTTCAAGCATTTATGGTCGGTGAAGATAGAAAAGGTCTCTCCATATAAGTAATGCCTCCAAGTCTTTAAGGCCTGAACAATGGCAGCTAACTCCAAATCATATATTGGATAGTTCATTTCATGAGGCTGCAATTGTCGAGATGTATAAGTTATCACCCTTCCATTTTGCATAAGCACACAACCTAATCCTTATCCTAAAGCGTCAGTATATACCACAGAGCCTTCATTACCAGTTGGTAATGCTAAAACAGGAGCCGTGGTGAGAGTTTCTTTCAACTTTTCAAAGCTCTGTTGACATGTTTGATTCCATTGATAAGAAGTGTTTTTCTTTAACAAGGTTGTCAATGGTTTAGCAATAATATAAAAATCCTTCATAAATATTCTGTAGTAACCGGCTAAACCTAAGAAACTTTGAATCTCGATCATACTTCTAGGTGTTTGCCACTCCAAAATAGCTTTAATCTTGGATGGATTCAACTGTACCCCTTTTTTAGACATAATGTGGCCAAGGAATGCAATTTCCTCCATCCAAAATTCATACTTACTGAATTTGGCATACAATTGCTTCTCCCGAAGTATTTGCAAAACTATTCAGAGATGCTTCTCATGCTCCTCTCTACTAGATGAATAATGAGTATATCATCAATGAACATAATAACGAACTGATCAAGATACAGCTGAAAGGTCTTGTTCATCAAAGACATAAATGTTTTCGGTGCATTTGTTAACCCGAATGGCATAACCAAAAACTCAAAGTGCCTATATATGGTTCTAAATTTCGTCTTTGGCATAGAACTTTCCACTACTCGAAGATGCCAATAACCGGATCTTAAATCAATCTTTGAAAACACCGAAGCATTCTTCAACTGATCAAGCATGTCATCAATTCTAGGCAACTGATAGTTGTTCTTTACTATGATCTTGTTTAATTACCTGTAATCGATATATAGTCTCATGCTTCCATCTTTCTTTTTCACAAATAATACTAGTGCTCCCTATGGTGAAATGCTTGGTCTAACAAACCCTTTTTCTAACAGTTCTTCTAATTGCTTCTTCAATTCCTTCAACTATAATGGTGCCATCCGGTATGGTGCAATTGATGTTAGCGCTGCTCCTGGTACCATCTCAATTTTAAAATCCACTTCTCTATGTGGTGGCAAACCTGGTAACTCATCTAAAAACACATCTGAAAGTTCTCTAATAATAGAGACATCCATCACTCCCGGACTAACCTTTGATGTGTTAATAATTGGCCAAATATGCTTCACATCCATCTTTAATTAGTTGAAAGGCTATTATAGCATAAATTAAACATGCAGGGATAGTTTTTCTCTCTCTCACTAACACAGCTTTTCTTGCCCTGAAGTCTCAATGGTCACCTTTTTAGTATAATAGTTCACAACGACATGATGCTTAGATAACCAATCCATTCCTAATATAACATCAAACTCTTCTAAATTAATCACTACTAAATTAGCATGTAATATCCTACCCTTTATCTCTATAAGACAGGCTTTAATTACCATATTAATAATTATAGTACCCCTAGCAAGCATATACACACATATGTTATATCGTAAGGGTTCAATAATGCCATGTACTTTCAATGCGAACTCGTAGGATATAAAAGAGCATATAGAACCAAGATCTATTAAAACAAATGATTCATAACCAAGGATGGTAAAAGTACCCGTGATGACATCCGGTGCAATAGGAGCTTCTTATCTGGTTATTGCATACAATCTTGCCTGACTTGGAGTTTGCGCTCCACTTCCTCTTCCACGACCTCTACCTCTACTTGCTTGTGGAAATTTTTCTCTAGCACTACTCTATATTATCATTTGGGATCCTGCAACACCTCTTCTCAATGGGCATTCCCTTATGAAGTGACCCGATTGGTTGTAATGGTAGCACACATTAGGTCTAGAACCCCAATATTCCCCGGAATGAAATCTACCACACTTATTGCACATTAGTGTTGACATACCACTTGTAGATCTCCTTCTAGCAACATTCCTTCAAGTATCTATTTTTCCACTTCCTCTTGTAAATGTACTTTCCGATGATTAGCTAGGTTGAATTGAACCACGCCCTCTAAAACTTCCCCGTTGAAACCCAGCACCCCTAAAGAATGAACCACCACTGGTTCTTATTATTGTAGTAAACGCACTAGTAGCTCTCTTTCTCTTAGCTTCTAATGTGTTTCTCTCCACTATTGTTTCTTCAGCTCTAAGTGCTGTTTCCAACAAATCCCTATAAGTGGGTGATTTAATGGCTATCCGTTCTTAAATTTCAAGGTTCAACCCTCTCTCAAACTTATCTTTCTTTAACTCATCAGTCGCCACTTCTTCCAATGCATATTTTGAAAGTCTGACAAACTGAACTTTATATTCAGTAACTAATAAATCATCTTGCTTCAGGTTCAGAAACTCTAATTTCTTTTTAGCTTTATAGACAACCAGCATGTATTTATCTGTGAACTCCTTTAAGAAATTAGCTCAAGTTAATGTCTCCAGCACACTTCTACTCCCAAGCACAGTCTCCTACCAATTAAGTGCATCTTGCTTAAATAATGATGCCACGTAGCTCACTTTCTTCTCTGTTGTACATTCAATTTGGTTCAACACTCTCTCCGTGTTTCTTAACCATTCTTATGCCACCATTGGATCGGTGGTCCCAACAAAAACTTTGGCGCCTTATTTTCTTATTTTCTCATAGTGATCATCTAGAGCACTATCCGTTGGTTTTTGAGTCACCTCTTTTATAATCTGAACAAATTCCTACATAAATGGAGGATATGTAGCTTGGGGAGAGGTGATTGAGGTTGTGATTGTACAGGTGCTTCTACAGAATGTATTGGTGTTTGACCATGTACAAACTCGGACGACTCCTCTAGGCTGATAGTTTGAACTTAGTGTCCTTCCATCCTAACATATGCAACATACATTCACTATTGGTCACCTATGACTTATGCATAATATGTTATGAATGCAACACATTCTTATGTCTCGAGGGAATCTAAGCCCTGCTCTGATACCACTAAATATAATGCCCACAAACATAACCATACACGTGGCTACTAACAAATATACGCACATGGCATAATAAAATTTCTAGATAAAAGGTACTTGTATATATATAAATACTCATAAGTACATACATGTTCAGCATTACACACATGCTTGTCTAGTATTACACATATACTTAACATATGGTTATCTAGTACAAAATGTGCCACATACAAAATGCCAAATGATATGCAGGAGGAAGGTCGGGTACACCAAAACTCATTCAACCCACCTAAAGACTCCAATGCAAGCTTTAAGCCCTTAGCCTAGTCAAGTCCTGAAAAATTTCAATGGCAAAAGGGTGAGCTTGCAACTCAATAAGCAACTATGAATACAGTTGCATACATATACCTATCACGTAAGAGTTAATTTAATAAAGCACATAATCATAAATATTAAACACATTTTAATGATCCTAAAATAGTCTTTTAATCCTCTACTAAGTCTATATACAATCATCATAAAGTTATATTACAATTGGCACTACATCGAGTGCGTACGGGAGTCCAAATGAAAAAGGAGCAAGTGAGCAATAAAATATCAAGCTCAGTTAGAAAATCTTAATGATAGATTCAACTCAAACTCAAAACATAAAAGTTATAGAAAACTCTTTAAAGTTTTTATATCATCAAACCATGCTCCATTTGGAGTTTTATAGCTCATTTTATTGTAAAAGTACAGAGACAAATATGTGCTGAAGGAAGAGGCTGGCTCCTCACGATCTTGAGGGCTTGCTCACGATCATGAGTAGGCTCCTCATAATCGTGAGCTAGCTCATGAGCAGCTCTGTTGGAGCCATCTTTTGAATAACATGGCTAGGGATTCTCACGAGTGCTTCTCACGATCGTGAGCCAGCTCATGAGCAGCCCTACTCAGCTAAAACACCCCATTTGGCCACTCAAACACTAGCACTCCATTCCATACTTGTATATAACTTAAATAAAGCTTAAAAACACTTCATAAACTTACTAAACATCACTAATTCATTCATCAATACATAATTCTCATTTAATCACAAGATTTAAGCATCTAAATTCATCACTTCACAACTAGAACAACCCATTCACACATAGCATCTCATTCAAAAGCAATAACTTAAAGTATATACATTTCAATATAATAGTTAATATCCGGATAAACCTTTCCTCTAACAATTTCCTCACTCTTAGCCTCATTGGCTATTTTTCTCGCATTTCAACATCAATTAAATGGCTATTTAGTGAGACTATCCGCTCGACTCAGTCTCACTTCTCACATGGGTAGTTATACGCCCGGCTTAGCTTGCCCATCATACATAATCAGTGGGGACTATCTGCCCGACTCAGTTTTACTATCACACATTATCATAATTTCTCACTTTTCTCATATATTTCACCTTCAAGTGAAATATAACACAATATATTTCCATTCAATTGCATCTCAATAAGCTAATGTAACAACCATTCATAACATTCAACATACATAAATACGGTGTTCACTACACCACTCACATGTATCATCATTTACCAACTTCCTCATCATATTTCCAATATACATAAGGTGGAACTCATTCCACATCATTTCCCCAATCATATATTTATTCAATTCTAATATAGGAATATATTCTATTAAACATATGAGCTAAACATATATACATAATATGTATTAATAGTTACTTACCTATAAATGTTTCCACTTCAAAAAGAGTCTTCCTTTTAATGATAAGTGCTATACTATCGGCTCGACTCAGTCTCACTTATCACATGGGTAACTATATGCCCGACTCAGCTTGCCCATCACGCATAATCAGTGGGGACTATTCGCCCGGCTCAGTCCCACTATCACATATTATCACAATTCCTCACTTTTCTCACATATTTCACCTTCAAGTGAAATATAACACAAACAATATAACACAATGTATTTCCATTCAATTGCATCTTAATAAGAAAATGTAACAACCATTCATAACATTCAACATACATAAATATGGTGTTCACTATGATGAGTGTGAAAAACACTTATTTTAAGTACTCTATTTTATTGCATCTTAGGCTTAGTAGTTGCATTATTAGTTAGTTTTTAGTTAATTAAGTTAGTTTTGTTATTTTATCTTAATTGTTAGGATTTAGTTGTTTTTAGATAATTTCTTTTGAATTTCATTTTGTAGGATGCATTGGGATGAAGATTGGATCAATCCTTGAAGTTTGAATAGGCTAAAGGCTCAAGATAAAGAGTTATCTATATTGGGGATGCGCATGGTCGTGCCTGAAAGTTAATTTTGGCATGTTACAGAGTGGCACGGTCGTGCCAAAATTGAGCACGGTCGTGCAAGACACAAGGCTCAGCCATGCCATTTTCTTACGCAGCCATGCCATTTTCTTGTGCAGCCATGCCATTTTCTTGCGCAGCCATGCCATTTTCTTGCGCACCCATACCTGACTTTTGTGGCAGCCCATGAGATGATAGTTTTCAACTGAAGTTTAGATAGAAAGGAACTTATCTCTTAGTTTTTTATTAGATAGAGTTTGAGAGGGGTTAGATTACCTTTCTCACTAGGTCTTTAGGTCTATAAATAGGTCCATTTCATGTTTATTTAAGGGTTGTTCCCATTTTTTTAAGTTGTTCCTGTTTTTAAGTTGTTCTTAGTACTAGGTTGTTTTTGTTCTGGAACCTATTCTTGTTCTTATTTTTATTTAATTCAGAATACATTTTCATTAGTTTCATTCATAGTAGAGGTGGCACTTGGCTTGAAGTTAGAAGAGCAAGGATTCCTGACATCATTTGAAAGGGATTTTTCTTATATCACTCTTTTATTTAATTGTTCTTATGTTGAGATTGATTTTCATTTCTTCTTTATTTTCTTTCCTCTTTAACATGAGTAGCTAGATCTTTTCTAGGGTTCTTATTCTGAAATGACTATGTGCTTATTGTGATTATGTTAGGTTGCTAGATCTAATTTATTAGTTTTTGTTGTGCGTAATGTTGTTTTAGGACTGATCAACCTAAAATTAAATTGATACTATAGGCTTAATCGAGAGATATGTGTTAGTAATAGTGCTCTAGGCCTATTGTATGGACATATTATTTTGACTATTTATGAGAATTTATTATTATGATGATTTGCATGTTTATTATATAATAATGTCCTTGAATAATATTATTAATTATTCTAAATGTCCCTGATCGGTTATTGTTATGGGAATAACAATAAATTAAGATTAGTATAAAGTTTGATTGAT
>CATIWO010102235.1:0-26608 GCA_949673435.1 Macaranga tanarius | reverse complement strand
ATATCGTACGTGTCCATGGAAAGATGCGAAAGTACATTTTGCGTGGTGGTTACTCTCGAGGCCGTGACCTTGATGGTCTTATATCTGATATAGTAAAGACCCTTAATCGTAGGAATTATGGGCAAATTTTGCATCAAGTGTAGGTTAATGAGATTAATCACAGCTATTTTGATGCTATAAGAGCATTCTTGAAAATCATATCAAGACGAGGAGTGATGAGAATGGTTCTTCCTCCTGAAAGCATGGTCCTAAGAAGTGGACGAATTGTGAAGCGTCTTCAATATAGAAGGGAAATACTATACTCTGTCCCTTGTGGACTCAAGTATAGAATATATGAGTCTTACCCCTTATTGGGTATTTATATGCCAAAAGCGACAGTTCCTTAAAATAGTTTTAGTAACTATTGTTTTAGTGATATCATTTGATGTTTAGTACATCTTTATTTTAGTTATGATTGTTGGACTTGAATGTTCATTTTATTTTTGGTTTCTTTTACAATTTCTTAATTATGTTTATTTACAATTTTTGAATGTATTTATGCATTGCATTACTTGAAATTGTTATACAAAGGACCAATTATATGATCATAAAACTTTAGAGTTAGAGAACTTAAAAGTTTGATCTAATAATCTTTACTGATATACATGAACTTTTAACTAGTAGTATCAAACATTAAAACTTGGATGGTAATCGAAAACTTAGTGACCTCTTCGATTCTAGGTCTAGTGGGAGATTTTATTAGTTAATATGTTAAATACATATTAGTTATATGTGTTGCATATTCTCCTAACGAAGTGCAACCATTAATCATTGAAGATTATGAGGATCAACAATGACAACTACCACCAAATTCGTTGTTGCTGAGCTTAATAAAGACCTCAAGTTGAATGGGGACAATTATGAGGTCTAGAGCATGAAAATTCAATATGTACTTGAAGAAAAAGAGGTTCTTGACATGCTTAACATTTTTATGACTGAGCCTGAGGATGGATCCACTATCCAGCATATGCGGGATAGAGAGACGTACCAAATATAGAAGAAAAAGAATTCTTCTGCTTGCATCATTCTGCTTAGTGCAATGGATGATGACATTGCTAAGCAATTCAAAAGGTATGAGAATGCAATAGAACTTTGGAATGCTTTGAGGGAGATGTTTGGAGGTGTGTCCTTGAATAAACTTCGCTTATTAACCATTAAGTTCGACACCTATAAGAAACGTCCTGATCATACAATGAAGAAACATCTAAGAGAGATGTCCAATATGATCAGTGAATTAAATGATGCTGGTCATATGTTAACTGAGGATCAAAAGATTCAAGCTGTCATCCGCTCTTTGCCCAATAGTTGGGAGCATATAAGGATGCACCTAACACACTCAAAGAACATAAGGAACTTTGAGGATGTTGCACAATATTTGGAGTTAGAGGAATATCGACTTGCGTCGGTCAAAGTTAATGCACAAGTGCATTATGCCCAAGGAAGCTCCTCTGCTGGAACAAGTTATAATAATAACAAGCACAAAAACCAAGGCAAAGGGAAGGCTAAGGGGACAAAAAAGTAAAAGCAAGAACATAAGAAGAAGGGAAGGTCAAAGAATAAGAGAAAGACCAATGTTGCACGTGTGAGGTGCTACAACTGTCAATAAAAGGTGCACTATGCAAAAGATTGCACTGAGCCTAAGATGGTACACCCCATTTACTCATATGTGAGTGAAGCTTATATATTTAGTTATCTATTCTTAACTGAATTTAATCCTTTGTGGGTTATTGATTCAGAAGCAACCGACCATGTAATGAAGGATCATAGTACCTTCGTAGATTTTTTATGAGTACCTGACGAAGATAGATGGATCTATATGGGAAATAATATAAGAATTTCAGTTAAGGGAATAGGCATATGTAAATTAGTTTTACGTGGTGGTCGAACCCTTCTCCTATATAATGTTCTCTATGCTCCAAGTATTCGTAGGAATTTAGTATCTGTTCTTGTTTTATTAAAATTTGGTTTCAATTGGTATTTTTATAACGACAATGTACGTTTGTGTTTGGGTATAACATTTTATGGTTCTGGTTTTGTAATGGATGGTTTCATTGTAATGGATGGTTTTATTGTTGTGGATGTTGATTATGTCAATTTTAATAATAATGCTAGTTTTTCTTTAGTTACTTCTTCGCATAATCATGAAGTTGATGTTCATTTATAGCATACTAGATTAAATCATATTGGCCAAGATCGAATGAGTCGATTAGCAAAACAAGGCCTCTTAGGTAATTTAGAAAAAGTCGAATTATCTACTTGTGAGCATTACCTTAAAAGAAAACTAACTAGAAGACCATTTGGTAAAGCAACTAAAGCTGAATTTCCTTCACAATTAATTCATTCCGATGTATGTGATCCAATGAATGTGAGGGCTAGGCATGGGGCCTACTACTTCATCACCTTCATAGATGACTATTCTAGATATAGTCTTGTCTATTTGATATCCCACAAATCCGAAGCTTTGAGTTGCTTCAAAACTTTTATGAATATGGTGGAAAATCAATTAGGTAGAAGGATTAAAGCCTTGAGAACCGACCGTGGTCATGAATATCTTTCTAAAGAATTCAAGACTTTATGTGATGAAAAAGGAATTGAGCATCAGTTGTCTATTCCTAGAACTCCTCAACAGAATGGAGTTACTAAAAGAAGAAATAGAACTTTTCTTGATATGGTTAGATCTATTATGGCACAAGAAAATTTACCAAGTTTCTATTGGGGAGATGCATGGCATACTGCCACTTATATTATAAACCATGTGCCCTCTAAGTCTGTTACTACTACTCTATATGAGTTATAGACTGGTCGAAAATCCAACCTAAGCCATTTGAGACCTTGGGGTTGTGTTTCCTATGTTCATAATACCTCTAATAAATATGGAAAATTGGGTCCAAGAGGTAAGAAGAGTATCTTTGTGAGATACCCTGAAGTGTCAAAAGGATACATTTTTATAAGTGAGCACGAAAATGGCACAGTGACAGAATTTGAATCACGAGACGTCGTATTCATTGAGAATGAATTTTTTAAGTTGGGCGATGTAGGTCAAGACTATACTTTCTATGAGACCCAAGAATTGGACACTCAAAGATCACTCCATTCGAGTGGGAGAAATCTAGAGGAAGAAGATAATGGTCTTTTACCTCTAGATGATCCGAATGTTCATGATCTTGAGTTAAGTGGGAGTATGATTCCTGACTCCAGTGAGAGTATAGAACTTGAACCAAGTAGGAGCATTCTGAATTATGATGAATATATGAGGCATGTTTATCAAGATTCAAATTTGCAAAGATCATAAAAAAAGAGTTTTACCTCAAAGATATCGATCTGATGGTATTAGTCAAGCTCTTTTAGTTGACCTACAAGAAGACAATGAGCTAAAGAATGTGTTTGAAGCAAATTTAGACCTAGAGCTACATCAAATGGATGTAAAGACTGTTTTTCTCAATGGAGAATTGGATGAAGAAATCTATATGCAATAGCCAGTAGGTTTCGAATAAAAAGGCCGTGAACAAAAGTTTTATAAATTGTTGAGATCAATCTATAACCTTAAACAGTCTTCTAGATAGTGGTATGTTCGGTTTCATAATACGGTTATTTTAAATAACTTTATTATGATAAATGAAGATCACTGTGTTTATTCTAAAAGCTCTGGAAGTAAATTTGTTATTATGACATTATATGTTGATGACATACTTATAGCTGAAAATAATGTCGACTACCTAAAGGACATCAAAAGTTAGTTGTCGTCTAATTTTGAGATGAAAGATATAGGTGATGCAGTATATATTCTTCGAGTTAAGATTTTAAGAGACCGTTTGAGAAGGTTGTTATCTCTTTCTCAAGAGACATATATCAATAAAGTCCTTGAAAGGTTTAATATATAAAACTGCAAACTCATAAGTAACCCTATAGCTAAGGGAGAGACCTTTAGTAAGAGAATGTGTCCCCAAACACAACAAGATGTTGAACGTATGAAGAACATTCCCTATGCAAGTGTTGTTGGAAGTCTTATGTATGCAATTTTATGTACGAGACCTGATTTTTGCTATGCTATTGGGATAGTAAGTATATATCAGTCCAACCCAGGTGAAGCACATTGAAAGGCAGTTGAGAGAATTTTGAGATACTTGAAAGGTATTGTGGACTACTCACTGTGTTATCAAAGAAAAGATCTGTAATTGAGAGGATGCACAGATGCTGATTGGGCTGAAGACGTAGATGAGAGGAAATCTACATCTGGTTTTATTTTCTTATTAGGAAATTCTGCCATCTTCTAGAGTAGTAAGAAATAAACATGTGTTGCCTTATCAACATAGAAGTTGAATTCATTGCATTCCCAAGTTCTGTTCAAAAGGGAGTATGGCTTAAAAGATTCCTAAATCATCTTAAAGTAACTTTCTCTGAAGAACCTGTGACAATCATGAGTGATAGTCAATCGTCAATAGCTTATACTAAGAATCCCAAGTTCCATAGTAAAACTAAGCATATTGACATCAAGTATCATTATGTTAAAGACATGGTTACACGAGGAGAGGTGAACTTAAAGTACATTTCTATGCATGACATGATAGCAGATCTGTTAACAAAAGTTGTCACTAGAGATATGTTTGAGAGGCACATCAAATTTTTTAGTTTGCGTAGATTTTATATTGTACTTTACTTATCATGTAATTTAAACATGATTTTTTATATGTTTATTTTTAATAAATATATGAATGTTCATTTGGCAATACATAATATGTTAGTATTAAATGTATGTGACATTTAAACTATATTGGACAGAGAAGAAACCCACTCACACGGGTGTTTACCCTAATTTTATTAAATGGGTTTAACAAAGATTAGGATGAGGCAGTATTTTAAATAGATAAGGGAGTTACGAGAGCCCGTTTAATATACGTATGCCATCTTGCTTAAGTATTAGATGAGTTCTAATTTAAGTGCGAGATAAAATCTTACATTTTATTTCATGATTTGTAAGTAGATTTATGTAATCTTTAAAAGGAGAATTAAAGGTAATTCTTCTTAATTATGTCTTAATGGCTAGAAGCAACCTCTATTAAGTATTAAGGTTTGGTGTTGAGATACACCTAAATGTGTAGCTTCTATATGGTGTTAAATATATAATTTTAATCATTTTGAAACATGTGCTCTTTTTTAAGAAAAGAATGAACATCATAATGCATGATTCATACCATGCATACGAAAGCCGATTAGGGATGGGAAATAAAAATAATCAAATGATCTCAACCTTCCTTAGTGTGAGACCCATTCCATAAACTTATGCTTTTTGAAAACCTACCCTTAAGACCTGGGGCATATTTCTAAAGTATGGTTTGATGTGGCTATTTTGGAAAAAATTTTGAAAGGTCATGTGAGATACGGCCTAAAGAAATTGACTGGATAAGCAAGTTAAACCATATAATAGGAATAATGTATGAAGGGAATATTACTAATAGACTACATTTAATGATTCTATTGTTCATTGGCTAGCCTATTATGAGTGTCATAAGTGGTGCATACATAATAGTGGACATAAAATATTGCTAAGAGATCAAGAGGTAGCAATGAATGTAAATAAGTAATCTAGGATAAGGCATACGTTAAGATATAGGATCTACTATCGAGACACTATATATCTCTAACAAGTGTATAGCATAAGTGCTCTCGTTATATGTTGGTCGCACGATCTATTTATCAATATGAATGGGATCAAAACTGAATATATTCAGTCATGTGCGAGTAGGAGATGTTAGATAATATACACCCATGACTTAATCTGTTTAAGTTTTGAATATGGATATTATAGACTCCTAATCAAAGTCTATTACATACTCTTTTATTGAGAATGGGTGTTATATTTTTTGTACGTAACATACTACAACACATCTCAATACACAAAACTCTCTCAACACACCAAAAAAATACTCTGTGTATTTTTCTCCCATTCTTGTTCATCCCAATGGTATTTAGATCGTGAAGATAATAGCCTTTGCTCTAGTAGTCAAGGCTTCGATCAACATATTTACTACGGTTTTCACTGCAGAAGAAAAGGGTTAGTAATCAATATCTTTGTTGTGATTTATTTATTTCCCTCTTTTCCTTTCAATAACATTGGTATTACATGTAAATAATAGAGTTTAATATCAAGAAAGATTAATCACATATAAGGAAAGAAAAAAATACAATCAAATATGAGAAAGATTAGAGTTTAATCAAATATGAGAAGCAGAAAAAATAGAAAAAGATCTAAAGTTATTTTCTTCCTACCTTAAATAAAAAAGAGAGGAATATTTTTTATGGAATAGGAGATAGTGTTTTAGGTGGAATAAAACACAAAATTTTGGTGGAATAGAAAGGAGATATTTTAGGTATAATAGAACTAGAGTGTTTTTTATAAAAGAGGAGAGAAGATATTTTAGGTAGAATAGACAAAAAAAAATGTGGTTAAAGTCACAATTTTCAAAATTTTTTTGAAAAAATAGAAAATTTAATAGTTTTAGCAAATAAAATTTTAGGAGTGAATATTGAATAATAAATAATGATATACAACACTTAGGTTGAATAATATTAAAGCTCAACATTTTATATATATATATACACACGACAACTTAAAACTTGTCATAATAATTTTATTGTTTTTTTAATTAAGAGTGTATATATATTTAATAATAATTAAATAAAAAAATAAAAGAGAAAAATAAAAAATAGTTGAGAAGTTACTATTTTTTCTCTTTTATATCGTAAATTATTTATAAGTACAATATGATATTTTACTACTTTTTACATGAAATAAAAGAAAAAGAAAAAAGTATTTTTAATTAAAGAAAAGATAGGTATAGATCGAATGAAATATAGAATTTTGATGAGATAAAGAAAGAAATGTTTTAGATATAATAAAATGGGATAAGTACAAAAAAAAAAAAGTATTATGTGATTTAGTACTTTTTTATTTTTGACCTTATAGTTTTTTTCATTACACTTCAGTACTTTATGATATCTACCGTTAGCAAATATGAGTCAAACTTATTGACACCATTAACTCTAGTGATGTGGATGTTGATATCAGCATCCACATCGACATCCATGTTAACACGTAGTGTCCACGTCGATATCTACGTCAGCACGTCGACATCCACATCAGCATCTATGTTATCAAAGTTAACGGTATTAGTGAGTTTGACCTAAATTTGCTAACGGCATATATCACAAGGTACTGAAGTGTCACGAAAAAAAATACAGGACTAAAAGTGAAAAAGCGTTAAATCATATGGTACTTTTTTATATTTATTCTTGATAAAATTATAATGTTTTAGATGGAAATGTTGGTGGGATAAGAAATAAATGTTCGAGATATAATAAAATTATAGTGTTTTAGTTGGAATAAATAAGGTGTATTTTAAAATAAGAATTTTTTACCAAAAGTTGAGAAGTTTATTAGTAAAGTTCATGAAAAGGGTTCAACTTTGTATCCCCTCCCCTATCTTTAAAAAAAAAATTATAAATATTTTTTAAAAAATAAAAATTCAATAGTTTTACTTTTTTATATATATATATATATATATATATTTCTTGAAATGGGTTCAACTTTGTATCCCCCTCCCCTATCTTTAAAAAAAATTATAAATATTTTTTAAAAAATAAAAATTCAATAGTTTTACAGATGAAACTTTATAAGTGATTACTAAAGAGATACGCTTGTTATATTTTATGTTTAATAATTTTAAACTCAGCATTTAATATATGGAAGATGATAGGTGTCTCGGTCCGAGACAGTCTCGGACCGAGACAATTACCACTTTGGTCCCCCCATTTTACAGGGGGCAGATTATTTGGGGGATCAAAAAGGTAATTTGCATATAAAATTACCCTTTTGCCCTTAAAAAAATTTTACCTCCTTTTATAGTACGAGGGGCAAAACGGTAAAAATGATTGGTGTCTCGCGCCTCGCGCCGAGACACCAATCATTTCCATTAATATATATATGTGTGATTATGTATCTTAAAAAATATTAAATTATTTTAATTTGTTTAATTTTAATATTATTTTATTTTAAAAATAATTAATATCCAAAAGAAATAATTTATTTTAAAAAGTCGAAAAAATAATTTTTGCCTGAAGCCACAAGTACCTTAAGTAGGTTCTGTGAAAATGGTGCACCGGTAAAAGCTTTCCCTAACTATGTATCAATCTATAACCAAGTAATCTATTTCATTTACAGCGGATCTGTCTAGGACGGGACAATTATCCATCCTATCGCGGAGTTGACGATTATAAAAGAGGGGGTTGAATCCTCTATCACCTAGTAAAAAAATCTATTCCATTTATATTTGCCAATACCCATCTTCCGTGTCACTTTGACAATGTGACAAATAGTATCCAAAACTACATAACAAATGTATAATTGAAACAACCCAGTATCAAAGTACATGAAAGAAACCGTAACATTTTAAAATGTCCAACGAGTTTTAAAAAATTACATATTATAATTTGTTAAAATTAATCTATTATATTTATATTTTAAATTTTGAAATTTTTTAAATATAACAAATATTTTGCAAACTACAAGGATAATATATATATATATATTAAAAATTGCAGGTGATTATTCATGTTATAATTATTTTTCTAAGAAAAAAAAAATTATTAATTAAATGCCAGCAGAAGAAATGCGTATGTATGGAATGTAGCAATTGTTTTTTTGTGAGGCAGCAGGCTTCTAGAGCAAAGACGTCATTCACTTGCGGCATGAACAAAGCCCAGTTATAGGTTTAGGTAGATGCTACCAAGCGCTAGATGCCACTCTTTCAATTTCATGTATAGGCATATTCCTCACAATGTTCTCTAATTCCCATCGTACACTAGGATTATATGTTAGCAAACTGAAGTAGCTATAGCTAGCGTAAGTGAAAGTGCATCTTCTTCTACAATAGATTATTATATTAACACAGATACTGCACTCAAAGATACAGGCAAAAAATGGTGCAAACATATCCTCCCCAAGATTTGATGATGGAAATAGAAGAGAATAAGAGTAGTAACAGAAGGAATAATAATAACAATGATGATGTGGAGGAAAAGAAGGAGAAGAAGGTGAATGAAGTTCTGCCATTTCACAAGCTTTTTAGTTTTGCAGATGGATGGGATTGGGTACTTATGGCATTAGGAACATTGGGTGGAATAGTGCATGGGTTGGCCCAACCTGTAGGATATCTTTTACTAGGGAAAGCACTTGATGCTTTTGGCAAAAACATCGGAGACACTCATGCCATGGTTAAAGCACTTGACAAGGTATGAACACATGTATATTCTATATATTTATGTTCTATATATGTATATATATATATATTCCATCTTAATGTAAAATAATTAAAATGAAGATAATTTTCATTTATATAGATTAATTTCTCAATTAGTAAAGGTTAATTAATTACATTTTTTTTGTTCTTAATAAACTGTCCTAGGTTGTTCCATACGTATGGTACATGGCGTTTGCCACCTTCCCAGCTGGAATACTAGGTATAAGTTTCAGTTACCTTCTTGACTTCTTTAGTCAGCTAGTTTAGTTGCTTATGTTTCTTTCTTCAAGCTGCTGAACTGAGAAGATGCCAAGACTTTTGTAACTCTGAACTCTTATATCACAAAGTATATAGAACCTTACCATACTACTGATTTACGGGTGGCTCAACAATTAATATTGTTGGTTAATGCCTAAGGGTAACGAAAAATGATGCACAGGAGCTGTGGCAATAGTGACTGTATGCAGCTGAACGACCTAGGGCAGGATAATTACTATATCACACCTGAGGTTTGACATACTAAAACTATCAGCACATCACTTTTTAAAAGTTTACTATTTGCTCCTTGAGGTTTGTATTATTATACTACTATACAGTACCAAATCCCAATAGTTTATATTATTAGTTAGCATTGTCAAAGAAACTTAACTAATGAAAATAAAGTTCAGTTTAGCTCCTCAAACTTATTATCAAGTTTTAAATTTACCCAATTTAGTTTTTTTTTTAATACAACACACTTTTTGTAAATAACAAAATAAAATTCAATAATACTTCTAGTTAATCTAATTTTTTTTTATTTTAGAAGAATTTAATTATAGTATCTAAGAACAATACTTTACTATGATTTTCACTTATGAAAAATATTTTTTTATTTAAACAGAAAATTTAAGCATATTTTTAAAATGATATATTTAACCATTATCAATTTCATATTAACATTAATATTTTATTAAATTAATAGGATATTCTACTATATAAATAAACAATAATTTAGTAAATATTTTTCTTGAGAAAATAGCATTTATGAAAAATAATATAAAAAGGAACATCTTGAACTATATATATATATATATATACACACACAATAATAATAATAGATTCTCACATTTGTTGGAATTATTCTCTTCCAATGTCGTTGGGACGCAAGGAAAGTTGGGACGCAAGGAAAGTGTTACTTATTAGTTGTTAATTTTTAGTGGTTAGTAGGGGTGTGCATATTTTTCGAGATGACCGAACCATAAACTGAATTAACTCAATTTGGTTTGATTCAATAATTTTTCAGCATTTTCGATTTTTTAGAACTGAACCAAATTTTGGTTTAATTCGGTTCGATTTTGTAAAACAATTCGGTTAACCGAACTAATCGAACCAACCGAATTTTTATTTTTTATTTTTATATATTTTAAAAATATATATAATTTAATATAAAAATACAAAAATAATTAATAATTTTAAAAATTTTTGGTTCGGTTCGGTTTTTATGACCAAAATTTTAGTTCGATTTTCAATTTACTCAATTCTGTTATTTCGGTTCGGTCAAAAAAATCCCTCCAAAACCGATCGATTGCACACCCCTAGTGGTTAGTAATTTTTTAACACATTTTTGTGAGTCGCCACTATAAGTTAGTTTCACATGTCTAGTATGGAAAACAACCATTGAATCAAAATCTCTTTCATCTAAAAATAAAAACTTTTGACGCTTGAACTAGGCTCAAGTGCTCAACTATACTTCCAAGACTAGCTTCAATCAATTTTTGGGAATTTAATATCTTTTGAGAGTGAATTTTGAAACCAATCCACGCATATTCAAGAAGAGGAGCTTTGTAGGCAGTAGACTTGAAACATTTTAGAATGCTTTGTGGCACTACAGGCCTGTTTGGTTTACTTTTTATATCAGTTGGTAGGTGATAATTATTGTGAATAGTTGACAACTAATAATGATAGTTGATAAATATGAATTAACTGTTGTTATTACTATATCAAATGACTAGTAAATGTATAATTTATTTTTTAATATAATTTGATATATTTATAATAATAATTTTAAGTTATGTAAATTATTTAAAAATAGTATATTTTAATAAATAAAAATTTATTGTCTTTAATTTATGTATTATTAAAATTATTATTAGAAACTATTTAGAAATTTAACTTTAAAATATAAATTTTATTAATACAATTTTTTTATAAAATTATAGATATAAATATTACAATTATTTAATTGCTAATTATAATTTAAAATAATGTTTATTTTATTGTGAATTATAAATAACTAATTATATGCATTTTTATTTGAAAATATTTATTTGTTATTAGTTATTTATAATAGGGATAATATAGTCTAAATAAAAAAATTAATTCAAATAAGCTAGCTGTTCACGAAAAAAAGCTCAAAATATATAGAGTTGATTAAATTCGTACTGATTTGAAAATCTTACCAAACACCTAAAACTTAATTGTTTGATGAGAAATTTTTATTAGTTAATTAAATCAGTTCTACCAAACACCCCTGCAATAATAAGTACAATCTGATACTCAATTAAGTGCATAGAAAGCAAATGATGCAATAAAGTATCATGTTATTAGTGACTTGAATAACTATAGTCCTGAAATTTTGAAATTCCAGAGGTTGGATGCTGGATGTACACAAGCGAAAGACAATTAGCACGGCTGAGACTAGCATTCCTGGAAGCAATCATTAACCAGGAGATTGGGGCTTTCGATACTGATTTAACAAGTGGAAAAATTATCACAGGAGTTAGCAATCATATGAGTGTCATACAAGATGCAATAGGGCAAAAGGTATGCGTGCATAAATAATTATCAATTGCCAAACATGATTTAGCATATGTATATATCAGGCCAACTTTATAATTTATCATATGACGTAATTTACCATATATTATAATTTTATTGATTTTAAGTTGCCATCTCATTTTTTTAATATTTATGAAAAATAAAAAAATTAATTTCTTTCATTATAGTTATAATGATTATATTTTATCTCTACTCTAAACATCAAGCTAGTATGCATAATTTTTTTTTTAGTATGCATAATTTTTTTTTAGTATGCATATTTTTTTTGATAAAAAGCTTTATGTTTTACATTTATTATATTATAAACTAAATTGAAAAAATAATTATTAAATTAATATAATTTTAATTTTAATTTATAAATAAAATTATTGGAAGCTAGCTAGTTATATATAGGGATAATAGCATCATGGGTCCTATCATTTTTTTAATAATTAAGTTATAAAAGAAAATTTATTAACAAATAATTATTGTAAATTTTTAAAACTATCTTTGTTAGTCTTACTCAGCAATTAAAAAAAATTCATTAATATTCTTTTTAATTTTTAAATTTAAATTCTTAAACTTTTTAAATATTTTACAATTTTGAAATTTTAAAATTTAAGAAATTTTTATTAATATTTTAAAAAACTAATAATTTTTATTTGCATCATATAAGTACTAAACCACTCAATATTTCATCAAATGTTAAATTTGATCAATATAGCTTAATACTAAAATTACAAATTTAAAAAAAAATATTTAAATTGTTAAAAAATGTAAAGTTCAGAATCATTTTTTGGTAAATTTAAATGAACATGTTAAAATATAAGATTTAAGGTTTAGAAAATTTTTAAAGGTATTTAAGATTATATATATCTAATTTTTTCAATTAGAAATATAAGATAATAAAAGTACAAAAGTTTCTACTATTTTCTCTTACATTTTTCTAAATAACACATTTGGTATAAATACTTTTGTGCATAAATTTTTTTTAACCTTACTTGATTTGATATTAATATGCGTTTGTGAATTCAATATGTAATACATTTTATGTGTTCAATTAATCTGAGTAAATTTATATAGTGATGAGACATATAATTTAAAAGAATAATTAAATAACTATAATAAATTATAAATTATAAATTAAAATTTATAACTCATAGATTATCACAAAAAATACTTGTTTTGTTATAGATTGAAATTCAAATAAATAAACTCCATTGCACCATTTCATTAGAAACATATGAACTTTGTTAAATAATAATATGAATTGAATTTTTTTTCTTTATTTTTTTTACTTAGTGCACAATAATAAGGATAAAGCTAATGATTTCAAGTAAATAAACTTTTTTTATTTTTTTTAACTTATAAATTTTTAATTATTTATTTCAAGAAATTATACTTTTATATTACTTAATATTATTATATTTTTAAAACATTTTTAAATATGTTTTAATTACAATGTTAGTGTATAATGTTTGTAATATTTAGTATTTTTTTTTTGTTCTGTTAGTTTTGAATTTGTGATTTATATTGTCAGAAATTTATAAAGATTAATTATTCTTATTTCAATAATTATTGATTTAACTTTTTTAATTTTAATTTGTTTATTATAAATTTTATATTTCATTTTCAATGAAATAAATTATGAAAAACTAATTTTAATTAATTTAAGAATATTAATATAAGACAACATAAAATTAGACATTAATTTACCCGTGAATAGTTCTTTTGTTATATTAACAAATGAGGTTATAAAATACATTTTAATTTTTTAAATAATTATAGTTTAAAAATATATTATAATTTATTTAAAATCCATATTAATATTATGAAAATATAATAAACAACCAAGCAAGGGCATTATGCTTGTAAATGATTATTATAAGGTTCCATTCGGTTATATGTAACATTTGTATTGAACTATTGATGGTAGATCTGAGACTTTGTTTTTAGTAACGTCAAATTTTAATAAAACATCTATCTAAATCAACACTCATTAAATTCTTTTCTTAGCATAGCATAGCTAGAAGCGGCTGAAGACTTTATGCACATCTGGCGTAGTTGCAATGCAAAATGAAACAAGGCAAAAGAATAGTTTAGCAGTCATTTTATAATGGTTAATAATTTGTGTTTCTCTAAAAGACATAAATAGTTCCGTCTCTCGACATTGAAAATCTAAAATTGTCTCTCACTCATTCAAATATCTCCCCTATTAATGGAGGCAAACAAGTAATTTTTAAAAGTAAAATTTTACCTTTATTTGGTGAAAGACCGAACTATTCATGTCGTTCAGAGAAACATGTATCCTATCCTTTTATAATATACTTTTTTTTTTTAGCATGATCTTTATATTAAGGACTTTTTTAAGGAAGACCAAGGGGGAAGTGGGGGTTTGAACCATTTACATCAACCAATGTCTTGACCCCGTGACTGAATGGTAAACCATTCGTCTCAGGTGGACTAGTCTTAACTCTATGACTGAATGGTAAACCATCTGCTCCAGGCATGCTAGGCTAATAACATGCTCCTTCAATTCTTAGTTCTTATCACATTTAGGCTTCTAATTTATGTAACATTAATTTGTCTTGCAGTTGGGCCATTTTCTGTCGAACTTTGCAACCTTTTTCTGTGGAGTCTTGATAGCAGCCATTTGCTCATGGGAAGTAGCAATGCTTACGCTGTTAGTTGTTCCTATGATTCTTGTCATTGGAGCCACCTACACCAAGAAAATGAATGCTATTTCAGCGGCTAAATTGGTTTACCTTTCAGAAGCAACAGTCATGGTTGAACAGGTAACTAAGTAGAAAGTCAAGCAGCTGCACGATTTCACTCATCCAAGGGTCCTTTATGTGTAATATTTTTCTTTGCATATATAAATATTGCTTCTGCTTCTTATATTTTGCAGACCATATCCCAAATCAAGACAGTTTTTTCATTTGTCGGGGAGAACCGTGCAATCAAATCTTTTTCTGATTGCATGGCTAAGCAGCTGTCTCTCAGCAAAGGGGAAGCATTGATAAAGGGAGTTGGCACAGGAATGTTTCAAACTGTGACATTCACTTCTTGGGCACTGATCATATGGATCGGAGCCATTGTTGTCACTGCAAATAAGTCAAGTGAAGGAGAAGTCCTGGCTGCAGTAATGAGCATTCTCTTTGGAGCTATGTAAGAGACACTTCTAATATTTATTTCCCGGCCACAGATAGAAAATTAGATAAGAGGTAAATTTTATGTAATTCGATATCAATGCAGATCACTCACTTATGCTGCTCCAGACGTGCAAATTTTCAATCAGGCAAAAGCTGCAGGAACTGAGGTTTTCCAGGTGATCCACCGTAAGTCACTCATATGCCACAATCCAACAGCAAAGACACTAGAAAAGGTTGAAGGCAACATTGAGATAAGCAATGTACACTTTGCTTACCCATCTCGGCCAGATAATTTGATACTTAGAGGCCTTTCACTATCAATACCGGCGGGTAAAACGGTGGCATTAGTTGGTAGTAGCGGATGTGGAAAAAGCACTATTATTTCCCTAGTAGCAAGATTCTATGATCCCTTGAAAGGTTTAGTGCTCCTCTCCCATCATTCCTTCAACACACACAAAATATGCAACTCAAATGCTTACTTTCTGCATGTGTATCAAGATTTCAAGTGAATAAGCACTAAATACATGCTTGCATTAGAAAATATAGGAACAGCAGATTACCCACAATTGACTTCAATTAACTAATGATAAGGCTGACAAAATGACAAAATGTCCAGGGGATATTCTCTTCGACAACAACAACATTAAGGATCTTGATTTGAGATTTCTTCGAAGGAACATTGGGGCAGTTTTCCAAGAACCATCCCTCTTTGCTGGCACTATCAAGGATAACTTAAAAGTAGGAAACATGGATGCCAATGATCAACAGATGCAAGATGCAGCAGTGATGGCAAATGCACACTCCTTCATTTCACAACTTCCAAATCAGTATTTAACAGAGGTGATGAACTTTTCATTCAATTTACTCTTCAGACTAGCCACCACTCTTTAGAGCTTATCTATGTTGCAAACTAATAACTAAATCGAAGTCATAAGGGGATCCATCTTGGTTAATTTTATAACTTATGGCTTCTGACATTCAAGAACAATAGGCATGCAACATCATGACATTATCCACGAAAAGGAAAATGTTAAACACTTATAAACAGTTGCATTGTCAAACAGAATGATGAGAAATCCTAGAAATTTCCTTATTTGTTCAAATGTATTATGAAAAAGAGTGCATCCAAGATCAACTAGAATATTTATAAGTAGATATGTTACCGTTAATCTTTACTTGTACCTCATCCACGGTGTGTTCTATTCCCCTTAAGACATTAAACAAAGTTCTTTTTTCCACCTGTCTTCCTCTTCATTTAGAAGTTCAATCATGCAGATTTACGTTATTCAGATGTGTTAATCAAGAATACTAATTTCGTATTTGCAACTGATTTGTGATCCAGGTAGGTGAAAGGGGAGTCCAATTATCAGGTGGACAAAAGCAGAGAATTGCCATAGCAAGAGCCATTCTTAAAAATCCTCCAATTCTTTTGCTTGATGAGGCTACAAGTGCACTTGATTCAGAATCAGAAAAATTAGTTCAGGTTGCCCTTGAAAGGGCAATGGAAGGGAGGACAGTCATCATGATTGCACATAGGTTATCAACTGTTGTAGATGCAGATATCATAGCAGTTGTTGAGAATGGACAAGTTACAGAGACAGGAACACACAGAAGCTTGCTTGATACCAACAAATTCTACAATAACTTGTTTAGCTTGCAGAACATCAGCACAATCAGCGATTCAAGGTTCATTGATGCTTAAATCCCTATTCATATCCAATAAACAAAAAAATTTTGAACTTAACTAACTGGATCGAATGACAGGAATGCTGCCGATGAAGAAGATGCAAATATCAAGCGAGTTGCACTTCTAAGAAATGACCCCAACAGACCGAGTGATTTTAGCACAAATCTGAGTCAGTCTTCAAAGCAAGAGGAACAGAAAGACATTACAAAGCCAGCCATATTCTTCAGAATCTGGTTTGGCTTGCAGAAGAAAGAGCTTTTAAATACTGCAATAGGGTCCTTTGCAGCTGCTTTCTCTGGCATTTCAAAGCCAATTTTTGGATTCTTCATTATAACAGTGGGAATTGCATACTACAAAAAGGATGCAAAGCGACAGGTGGGATGGTATTCAATAATCTTTGCTCTGGTAGGACTATTATCATTGTTCACTCACACCCTACAGCATTATTTCTTTGGAGTAGTAGGTGAGAAGGCCATGAAAAACCTTAGACAGGCACTATATTCAGGTAACAGATCATTTCTATTACCCCATCAGTAGTATTAGCCTATGTTTTGTCCTTTGGATTTAAACTATTACTGGCTTTAAGCCAATAACTGCATGAACTATAATCCAATTGAATGATCAAACTATGAGATGATAGGATTGCACTCTAAGACCTATTTTTGCAGGTATACTACTCAATGAGATAGCATGGTTCGAGAAACCTGAGAATAGTGTTGCTTTGCTTACTTCACGGATCGTGCATGACACTTCCATGGTGAAAACAATAATTTCTGACCGCATGTCTGTCATTGTTCAATGTGTCTCCTCTATACTAATTTCAACTGTTGTTAGCATGGTTGTTAACTGGAGAATGAGTCTGGTTGCTTGGGCAGTGATGCCTTGCCATTTCATAGGAGGACTGATTCAAGCCAAGTATGACAAAGGCTTTTCAGGTGACTCTGCTGCTGCACACTCTGAACTTGTTAGGCTTGCTTCAGAGTCTACAGCCAATATAAGAACAATTGCATCTTTTTGCCATGAAGACCACGTACTAATGAAGGCCACAATATGCCTGGAAAAGTCGAAGGAGAAGAGCAGAAATCAGAGTATTAAGTATGGGCTCATTCAAGGTGTTTCCCTTTGTTTATGGAATATTGCGCATGCCGTTGCTCTGTGGTACACAACACGTTTAGTTGAAAGACATCAAGCAAGCTTCGAAAATGGCATAAGATCTTACCAGATTTTCTCTCTCACAGTACCTTCAATAACAGAATTGTGGACACTAATCCCTACTGTCATATCTGCCATCAGCATACTAACTCCGGTATTTGAAACACTTGACAGGGAAACCGAAATTGAACCAGATGCACCCAAAAGCTCATATCTCAAGACAATTAAGGGAAGAGTAGAATTTCAGAATGTCAAATTTAACTACCCACTCAGACCAGAAGTGACTGTTATCAGCAACTTCAATTTAAAAATTGAAGCTGGATTAAAGGTAGCCCTTGTTGGGCCAAGTGGAGCTGGAAAGTCCTCAGTTTTGGCCCTTTTGCTCAGATTCTATGATCCAAGAGAAGGGAGGGTGCTAATTGATGAGAAGGACATCACAGAGTACAATCTGAGACTGTTGAGGGCACAAATAGGGCTGATACAACAAGAACCACTTCTGTTTAGTTCTTCGATCAGAGACAACATTACATATGGTAACGAGGGAGCTTCTGAAGCAGAAATTCTTAAGGTTTCAACGGAAGCTAACATTCATGAGTTTGTAAGTAACTTACCTGATGGATATAATACAGTAGTTGGGGAGAAGGGCTGTCAACTTTCAGGTGGACAAAAGCAACGGATTGCCATTGCAAGGGCTCTCCTAAAGAGGCCAGCAATTTTGCTCCTAGATGAAGCAACAAGTGCCCTAGATGCCGAGTCTGAAAGATCTGTAGTGAGTGCTCTTGAATCAATAAGTCTGAAAAGCAACGGGAGCTCCCTTTACAGAGCCACACAGATTACAGTGGCCCACAGGCTTTCAACGGTAAAAAACTCGGATACAATTGTTGTTATGGACAAAGGTCAGATTGTGGAAATAGGTTCTCACTCAACTCTAATAAAAATGCCTGAAGGTGTATATTCCAGGTTGTACCAGCTTCAGAAGTAAACAGAAATTTAGGATAATTTATTCCACCATACAAGTTCCCTTTATAAATAAAAACATGCACGTTAGAAGCTGCAGTATTTTCAATTTCATTTCCATCACAAACAATAGCAAGAGGTTCAATTACATGATGAAAAACAATAATAGAGAACCGCATAATTTCAGATTTTTCTTCTAGAATTCAATGAAGTTACTATCTATTGACTTGAGCTTCTCCATCTCCTCCCTACTTGCTAATCCAGGATCGATGTAGCATAACTGAAAAAGAATACAATGTCAAATACTGGCATCAAACAACAGTTAAGTCGGTGAAAATAATTTGAATTGGGGAATATAACCTGGTATTGTGGCTTTCTCAATGTCTGAACTCCTCTTTTTATTAGCTTCTTCCATCCAACATTTTCTTTAAATGATCTTTCTAGAGTGGCTGTTCTCTATAATTAAGCAAAGAATACTTGAAAATCAAAATAAAATTATTTAAAAATTATCTTAAGAACTTCACATAATTGAATTACAATATTTTCTTATTGATTTTATTTCCTTTTACTTTCTATAGCTCCAGAAAAATAATGGCCTAAAAAAAAGCAAAACAAAGGATGACTTTTATGTATTATTCTCAAGTTTAATCAATTCTGTTAGATTTATTAAGTTTTGGCTGACCTTTGACATTGATATGATTTTAGCCAATTTGGTGAACTAAAAACATGTGTAAAGCCGACAAACTATCTTAATAAGCAAAAGAAATATGATTTTGTTTCTGAAAAACACTAAAAATTTCTATAACAATTATTATAAATTGCTACCAAAAATTAATAAAATATCTTTTGGAAGAAAAGTGTTATAATGTTTAGGGTTAATGACTAGTTTGGTGTCCGAACTTGGCAAGATTTTACAAATTGAGTATCCCAACTTTTGATTATTACAATTGAGTATGTGAACCTGTTAAAAAATTACAAATAAATGTTTCTAGCAGGTAAACAATAAGTTACCAGTTTATAATTGCAAAAGTGTTAAAATTGTTAAAGAAAAGTGCTGACATGGCCTTTGCACATGTGAAGCATGTGAGTAATATGTATGAGAAGACAAAAATTCCCATTGAATATTCATATCAAATTCGTCTCCCATCTGCCCACTTTCATCTCCCCTCCCTTTCACTTTCTTTTGTAAAACCATTGAAGCAGAAACCCATTGAAGCAGATCCATTTTCACTTTTGTTTCTTCATTTTTGTTCAAGCAAATCCATTGTTCATGCTGTAATTGGATCACAAATAACTATACATACAACAACTCACAAATAACTAGTTAACAAAGCCATAGAGGGTCTTTAACTTGTTCTCAAAGCCAAGAATGGAGCTCATAAATGCATACAGACATAGCCAATGGGTCAAGGACCATCAGACACCCAACAAGGACTCCCCGATGACCGAAGACAAGACGGAGGAGACAAAAAAGAAAAGAAACGAGCCACCAATAGCACCAACAAGAGTGGGTTGAAAACAGAGGAAGCAAAAAGGACCAAATGCAGTAGAAAGATTACCAACATTAAGACCATTAACCAAGTGTAAACTGAGGCTATTAAAATTAGAGAGAATTAAAGATTATTTGTTAATGGAAGAAGAGTTTTTTGCTAATCAATAAAGATTAAAGCCACAAGAAGAGAAAGCTGAAGAAGATAGATCTAAAGTTGACGATTTAAGAGGCTATAACGGCAAAGCAATTGAAATCCCTAATCCCCAATTTGAAATCATTTTTATTTAACTCATTTTTTTTTTTACTTTAGATAGTAAATAAAGATGGGTTTTAGGTCATTTCATATTTTATTTTCGTCATGTGAAAATCACATGCTTCAGCCATCCCAAAATAATCTTCCACATGAGTAAATTAGTGGGGCTCGATATTGCCACGTCGGTAGTTACCTGTTAGAAACATTTATTTGTAATTTTTTAACAGGTTCACACACTCAATTGTAATAATTAAAAGTTGAGACACTCAATTATAAAATCTTGCCAAATTCAGACACCAAAATAGTCCTTATCCCTAATGTTTACTAGCACTACAAATAAGAAAAAGAAATATACTATTCTTAATGTTTTTATTAATGGTTTATTTTACATTATCATTTCTTTTATTAAAACTAAAATAATTTGATAAAATTGAAAAAAAAAATGCGAAGTTCTGGCTTTTCTGGTCATTGGCTATAAAATAACTTTAAACCCAGATTGTAGCTGTTATGCTTTTCCACCTATTGTAATGTACAGCAAATCAATCATATAATAAGAATAAATACAAGAATGTAGACCTAAAGCAGCTTGTCTTTTATGAACGTAGAGCTAGCAGAATCAGTTTTTTAAATCCACCAATGTGAGGATAGTACAGAAAATGGATGTTATGAATGGTATCACAGGAAAAGCAAATCAAAGACAATAAGACGGGTTCACCAAAATTATACTGTGTAGGTAGCTAACAACCTCAATAAAAATCATAATTTCGTTAAGTGCAGTTTTATGGAAAAAATTCTTGAATATCCTGCTTAAACAATGTTGAAGGATCCTATTTTTCATATGAAATAATTGTTAACTGTCAAAAAACTGGAAGATATTGAGAAGAAAAATAAGATTTCCAAGGAGCTCAAAGATTTCAAGTCCAAGACTCAGACACACTAAAAGGCTTTATTTGCAAAGGAAGCTATATGTGTCTTTTGAGGATTATAAGTTTTGCCAACATTAAAAGCCCTTCAGTGCTTCAAATGGAAAAGAAAAACAGTAAGGTGGTTTACTACAAAAAGTTCACTCGGTAACCAAGGACAATGCGTGTAAAGGAATATTGGTCTGCAGAGGAAATGTTTCTATTGCCGTTTTATGAGAATCTTCGGGAAATCAAAATATGTACAATGGCCGGATATTTCTTAATGTTGAAAATCATTCACCAAGGTTTAACCTCAGTTAACCATGGTGCGTGTATCATCATAGTGACTTCAAACAGGAATTCACTCTCCATACTCAAGAAAATTGTATCAGAATCAATTGAAATTATAATGGGAACACTTACAGAGACTGGCACTAAATATAAGTCTTTGTTGCAGAAAATAGAAATCTCTTTTTGCTAAATCATTCATAAAATGAAATTAGACAGAGGAGCAAAACATTGATCAACTTTTTATGAGGTCATCCATGGGGATTTTAAAATAATGTTTCTATGTTTTTTTCAGTTGGTGCTATTATTTCAGTTGCATTCCTTCTTCTCTGATTGGCTGGTTTATTTATTAGGATTGTGGCAGGTCTTTCCCATAACTTTTAATATTTGCTTTTTCTCTAGAAATAAAAGATGCCATATCTACTATTGAAGATTGCATCTGGATTATTAAAAAGTTGTCAGTATTCATATCTTTCAAAAAAAAAAAAAAAAAAAAAGAGAGAATTCAAAATTTTTCTCTCAAGTGGAAAGATTTCAGACTCATGTATCTCCAACGTAGTCCTTTGTGACAACTAAAAAAGCAGCAATTGGAACTACGAGCAATCAGACATCTTTTTAAGTCATAATATATTAAACATGTTTCTATTTAAAATCATATTTGTAGTCTCTTAGTAGTTAAG
The DNA here is from genome assembly GCA_949673435.1 of Macaranga tanarius. Classification (NCBI taxonomy): domain Eukaryota; kingdom Viridiplantae; phylum Streptophyta; class Magnoliopsida; order Malpighiales; family Euphorbiaceae; genus Macaranga; species Macaranga tanarius. The sequence continues at coordinate 3,914 of CATIWO010102235.1, read as the reverse complement.
CATCCAAACTATACCAGACCACTATGGTGAGGATTTCCTAATTTTAGGACTCTTAACACCAGGAAATCATAAACATAGGAGCATTGTGATGCTTTCGTCATTAGTATTCAATAAATAAACAATCAGGATTAGTAGAACACAACTATTATACTCACATGAGCAGGGTCTAAAATCAAGAGATTGTACTGCAGCTTCCCATTTTGTTGACAATTGACTTCAATCCCCACAATGGTTCTTGAGTGTCCATCATGTTGAAAGTATAAAGGCCTGCTAATTAATACCTTTATCAACAAATATCATATTCATAACCAAAAACTCACATGTGATAAAGCTATTAGTGAAGATGATTACCAAAGATGATAACCAGTTTTTTTGAGTCGGCTAAAGCTACTAGTGAAGAGGATAATTACATTTTGTCAGTAACAATAACAGGAGAATGGTCAGCGGATGTGGTTGAGATACCCTCTGAAAAATAATTCCACACCCAATCAATGAGAACCTGATGACGCTCATTGTTCTTTAACAAATTATTTGCCATAGTTTGATTGGTTTCAGTAGTCAATGGCTTTGCAGAGCACCCAGTATCATCAGAAGCAGGGGAATTTGGTTGGGAAACATCATGATTTATGCGAGTCAGGTATCTATCCATTGGCCCATAAATCTGAAAGGCTTTTCTCTTGATTCTAGTATTCGGTGTCACAACCTGTGAGGCAATGCAGGAACCAGGAAGAGAAAGGAAAAGCGATTTCAATTCCTTAGGACCAAAATCAACAATCCTAGCCCGAAGACCAAAAGAGCGAAAAAGAGCAGCGCATTCAGTAGTCCCTATCCAATTTTTGGAGGCATAAATAGAATGGTTAAAATGATGAGCACCAGGGGGATCAAAACCCATTTCCCAAGCAATCTCAAGCCATCTCTGAAGGAAAGGGATATCAGGAACGAAACCAGATCCACCAAACAAAATATGTCTGGCATCTTGTCTATGGGAAAGCAAGTAAGAAGAGAGCATTTGGATGTTACGCCATCCACAACCCCAACCAACATCCTCAGAGGGCATGGTTTGATAATGATCAACATAACCTGACAACAAGAAAGTAGTACTAAAACTAGAAGGATTTTTTTTGGTTTCTAATTCTAAACACTTGCGAAGCAAAGCCATCAAACCACCACCAGACTCTACTTTAACTTGGTAAAAGAAGCTCCTAACCTGAAAAGCAACCAAGCAAGATACCTTCTCGTCCACAGAAGAAGTAGTATTAGTACTGCAAGAAGATGATTCTTCGAGAGCTATTTGTTGGGCAAATTCCAAATCCCGATTGAATTGCTCGTCCTCGTCCTCCTCAAAGTGGCTGTTGGCATGCCTGCATCCACAAACAGCATCAGTGTAAAAAATTGTTTAAAAGAAATCTTAAAAAAGTGATAAATGATAAATAAAATACCTTTGGAGTTGTGATTGTTGAAGCGTCAGATGACAAAAGGGACAAGTTGCGAAAGAATCCATAGTTTGAACACAAAAGCCAAAATTCTTATGAGCCAACTATTCAGAAACCAAACATCCTAGCGATTGCGGATTCAGGAATAAGAGCCGAACGACAGCGGGATTGCCCTTAGCTCATAGCCCCTTAAAGGAGAAATGCAGTAATTTTATAATTTTTCTATCGTGATGTTTCAATTATTTATTGTAGGCACGTTACATACCTAGTCCTTTTACTTATTTACTTACAGTGAAAAATCTGTTGGCATCTGACCTTCACACCTCAATTTATAAAATTTGTATTCTTTAAACACCTCTATTTTGTAAATTTGTTTATAATTCTCATAATTTTTATAAATTATTATTTTGATCCTCTCATTTTTTTTTAACATTTTTTATTATTTTAAGTCATAATTTTTATTAATATTATTAATTTATTTACATTTATATTTTCTGATTATATTGAAATTAAAATGACAATTGTACTTTTAATTATTTAAATTCAGATATTTTAATTTAAAAATAATATTTTTATTTAAATGCATATATCTTTATACTTAAATTCAGATATACTTGAATAATTTATATTTAAAAGTAAAATACAACTTATATCTTTATAAATAATTTTTTTATTATTTAGTTGATTTTTAAAATTTTATAATTTATAATATAAAGTTTATAATATTTATAAATACAATGTAGTTTTCAAGTATTATTAATTTTATTTTATTATTTATAGTTATAATTTAAAACATATTAATAAACTAAAATTATTAGATTATAAATTTTTTGGAGTTATTAATTGTTGCTTAAAATAAAATATTTATGAATAAAAAATTATAAAATAATAATTCTTATTATTTTTAGATTATTAGCTTAATTAAAAGAAAGTACAAATTTAAAAGTATATTTATTTATGATAATTAATTTAAGTTTTAAATTGTCAATATTACTTTTTAATATTCACTTATTTTAATTTAAAGATTAAAATATTTTTTATTTTTTTAAGTTATTTTAATTTTTATTTTAAAATACCTTATTTATTTATAAAAATTGTAAAATAATATTTTTATTATTTTAGTAAATTATAAAGTTAATTGAGCTACAAATTACATGTTTTATAATTTTTTCTAGACGGTTGTATCTATACAACTAAAATTAAGACCGTTAGATTAAAATTTAATTAATTATAGCTATTGATATATTTTATAGGTATTGATACACCAAGATGATCAATGGTTGTAATTAAATAAAAATTGATCTAATGGTTTTTAATTCCATTTGTATAGGTACAAATGTTTACACTATAGCAAAAGCCAATACAATAATCAATCTGACCATTTTTAACTTTAAATATAAATTCAAGTATTAAAATGAATTTTATCAATAAAAGCAAACTGGGCAAAATTTTACAAGTCAAGGTGTCTATGAGGTCAGATTTTAAGTACCAGGAGTCAATAGGTTTTTGAATTTTTTTCAAAAATAGTCAGAAAACCAAAAATAATATCAAAAGTCACATTGACCAAAGTGTTTTCAAAAATAGATTTAAGGAAGTTTTTTTTTTTCAAATCTAGATCATGGCTCTTCTAGAAACTGTTTGATCCTTCTTTTTCTTTTTTGAGTCAAAAAATTTTTTTTACTGCTTTCTTCATTTTTTTCTCAATATTTTTTTACTAATTTTTTTTTATTTTTAAGGTACTGTTTTTTATTAATATTTTTTTTTGCTCAATATTTTTTCATACTCAAGATTTTTTCTATTTTAAAATACTCTTAACATTTTATTTTTTTCTCAATATTTTTTTATTTTATTTTTTACTCAATATTTTTCTCAGTATTGTTACATATTGTTTAACATATGTACTCATTCCTTATTTCATGCACTTTGTTTCCTGTACTTCTTCTTCATTTCCTGCACTTCATTTTCTGCAGTTTCCTGCACTTTATTTGTAACATCCGTGTCCTAAGACCGGATTATTGTTTATCAATGATAATTAAGAATATAATTTCAATTGTTGATGTAAGCATTGTTTGCCACTATTATGAGTATATGCTTTGGAGTTTGATTCTTTAGTAAATAAGTCAATAATTGATATTGAATGAACTTGTGGCATGGAATTGAAGATGATAAAAGATTCTAATGTGTTAAGATAAGAACTGATATGATAGAGTATTCGGTATTAAGACTTGATGTTATTAGTGGAAGTTATAAGGATGCAATTGAAATAAATAAAAAAAGAAGGATTAAGAGGTAAAAAGAGAAGATAAGAATAAGAAAAGAAAAGGATAAGATAAGAAGAAAAGAGAAGCAAAGCTTCTGCAGAAGGAAAGAAAATAAACGAACGGAAGAGAGAAGAGAAGATAGGAAGAAAGGAAAGAAGAGAAAAGAGAAAGAGAAGGCTTGTCTGTGAAATCAGAAGCAACAATCAGAAAGGAAGCTTGG
>CATIWO010102114.1:0-14438 GCA_949673435.1 Macaranga tanarius | reverse complement strand
CAAAATCCCTTACTCTTCAATTGTGCCTCTCTGTTCTGCCCTTCACTTCATGCAGCCTTCAGCAGCCCTTCACTTCAGCCAGTCTGCCGTTTGTGCTTGCTGCTATCTTCTTCACTTCAGCCGGCAGCAGCAGACAGCAGCAGGCAGCAGGCAGCAGCAGCAGCAGCAGCAGGCAGCAGGCAGCAGCAGCAGCAGCAGCAGGCTGCAGGCAGCAGGCAGCAGGTATGCTGTTAACAAATACTTCACTTGATATTCATATGAACAATGTTAAAGGAGATTTGAATATATCATTTTAAACCAATTATGAATTTAAATTTGTTATAATTGATTTTATATTTTTTAAAATAAATAGATATTTTATGTTTTTAATTTCCATGGAAATCAAATGACTGAATTGAATTTCCATGGAAACAAAATACCATTTCAGCAACTAAAACTAAAGCAACCACTTTTTACAGAGAAAACAAAAAAAAAGCAATTTTTTTTCAAATGCAAAGCACACAGCAACCATATTACATTATTGAGATATGAACACCATTGACCTAAAACTAAACTCTAACATGACAACAATTGAGGATTTTATAATGAGATACCTAATAGTCCTGCCAAAAATAACACCACACTGTAAGGATCAAATAATAAGCCAATAGGAACCAAATTTAGGACAACCAACCAACTTTTTTTTTCTTTTGTTTAGTTCTATACTTTTTTTTCACATGCTATAGTGTTGCTAAAATCAACAGCTAAACCAGATGAAAACTAAACCGGAGACTTAATCAGACACTACCAAGATAATTTTCTCAATTCTAAACCAACAACAATTGAAGATTTTGAAATCAGTATCTTATAATCCTCCTAAAATTACAGTATACAATAAACATCATTTCAAAAGCCAATAGGGATCAATTTAGAACACCTAAGAATAATTTTTTCCCTGTCTAATGCTGCAATTTTTTTCCATGCTAAAGCGACCAGGTACTGAAATTAACAATTAAATAAAAAAAATTTATCGGAGGCTCAATCAGACACATCCAAGCCAATTTTACTCCAAACATAAATGAAACTAATTGAACAAACCTATTAAAACCAATTACATCATGCATGCATGTTAAAATTCAAAAGAGAACAGTATTGCAAAATCAGATCTATCTAAAAAAATAATATAGAATAACCATCAAGAAAAAAAAAAAGGAAATCTATCTTTTCCATTAGCAGAGACCGAAAAACAGCAAATCATAAGAGGACATATACATTCAATTCATCTTTTTTCAATGAAAAGAAAAGAAAATAAAATAAAATCTCTTTTAAGAATAATCCTTATTATGTCTGTAAGTGTGGGATTCAAACATTTGAGAGACCAGCTCAACTTTTTTTATGTTAAATTAAACTACCACCTTTCAATTACTCCCATCATATTTTTGTAAGCCAAATTGACCACCCTCATCCTCCTCTTACCAAAAATGAACATGATGCTTCAAAAATTGCAATAATTAAATAATAGTACAAATTTAGGTACTCAACAGTAGGTATATAGAAGCAAACAAAAAGAAGATGCAGTAAAGACGTACTCAAAAAGCACAACGTACAGGAAAAATACAAATGGAAGCTATACCAGCTGATCCAAGAAATACTTCCAAAACTTTACTTCTAATCGTATCACTTGAGCCACCTGGAGAATATTTATATGCCCATAAGAACTAAAACATAAAACTTTAGATATTCCCATCCCATCACAATATTGATATATATATATTAGACAGAGCAACACTGAGTTCAAGGTGACATCAACAAAGAAGTGAATATAATATGTGTAACACACAACAATAACATGGTCTTTAATCAAAAATCAAATATGTGGTGTCCAGTAAATTATGTGTACTTCAACTAATTTATAGATCAACTTAAGATCATATTCTATGTTTGATTTATGTATGAATGAATTATTTTACACCAGAACATATATAATATGGAACCTTAAATAATAAATAGGAAGCAATAGCTATGTATACAAATCACTAATCCTTATGGTTGCTTACTGAAACTGCCAACGCTGAAGTAGCCTGTTAGGATATGTGGAGACTTCAGGATCCAAATCCTCATCCTCATCTTCCATTCTCTGATTGAAAATCCAAAGTCTCACCAAAAAAATAATAATTAAACAATAAATCTACAACTACAAAGCAGTAGTTACCTTTACTATTACAGCAATCATCATCATCACCAAAGAACGATCTGCATCTTTGCTTGACTCCAATTTTATCTCAACAAAAAATTGAATAGCAGCAGTCAGGAACTCGGTCGATGAATTCAGAGGAATCAATCACTGCAATAGTAATTTGTTTATAGCCTTGGGTCTCCCTTGAGCCCATTCTCTATAGCAAATAGAAGAGAAGTAGAGAAAACTCAAAGGAAACCGAAGCAAGATAAAAACAATAGAGTAATTTCAAAATAAAATAGGCTTCAGGGGAATTTTTTTTATTTAAACTTTAAAAAAAAATTATTACCCATTATAAAACTATATGGACAATGTAAAGTTTAGAAGAGGTCATGCTCTTTTCTTCCTCTTTTTTTCTTCAAAAATTAAAAAGAATTGCTTCATTCAGAGAGCTATTAACTCAAGAAGGTCAATATTTTTCAGCAGCCGTAAATGCAAAGAAAGGGAGAATATAATAGAAATTAGGGTTTCCATGTACCAATGAAATGAAATGTCAATATACCCTAAGGATATGGTATTAGTTGTGATATAAAATCCATTCAATATATACCTTGCTCTTTTCTTTTTCTTCTTTTTTTTTTCTTCAAATTAAAAAAAAAAGTGGCTTCATTCAGAAAGCTAGCGAAGGAGAGAAGAAAGGAGGGGAGGTGACTGTCAGTAGGGGAAAGGAGAAAATAGAAATTAGGGCAAAGGATCAGATAATAAAATAACAAACATGCCCAATAGAAACGGTTGCATTTTGTTCCTTTAAAGGGCATTTTGGTCATGCAAACTAAACGGTGTCATTTTGAATATGGGCTACAAGGAGTGGAAAAATTAAAATTAAAGTAAAATTGAGGGATTGCAAAATCACTGTTCATTTACGGTGAAATTTGCAACCCAATTTTATATATATAAGGAAAAATTGCACAAATGGTTTGTGAACTTTTTAATTTTTTTTATTTTGGTAGTTGAACTTTTTTTTTTTTTTTACAATTGAGTATTTGAACTCAGCACTTTTATATCAATCCGGTTGTTCTGACCAATCAGAGGCTGCCGAAGTGCACAGTCAGTGTGACTGTTTCATGTAGGTCCCACCATTAGTCATGCAGAAAGCCACGTCAGCAAGCTGTTTCATTTAAAGATAAAAGTATCCCTACATAAATAAAATGACAAAAGTAACCTTATTTCAACTACCCATTACATAAAAACTAAAAATAAAAACTAAATCTTGTTTCATCTCACCCAATTAAGAGAAAAAATTATAGACTAGGGTTCTTGTGCTATAGAAAATCTAAACGAGAAAAAAAAGGGAAAGAAAGCTTGATATGTTTTTTTTTATGGTACTTTGTTCATATTATATATGAAGTGAAGACTCTATCTATAGATAAATTAAAGAGGTATGAATGGCTCATGTGTTTTTTATTTGTTTGTTTGCCTACTTTTTGAGAGATGTTGAGCATTGTTGCATTGCATGTACGTTCTTCTTGAATGTGTGATTGAACTCAGTGTTAATGTTTATTATACATACTTTTAACTTGTTATTGTTTAATTTTTTTTGCCATCTACAGTAGTAAGGATTATATTGTGTATATATTGTATGGGGGTGTTTTTGTGAGTGATGGTAATAGCTACGATAAGAGATACATAGGAGGTAAAAAGGTCAATTATAAAGTGAAAATTGAGAGAATTGGTTCATGTGAAGCTGTGTTGGATGGTATAAAAAGCATATTACGGGACAAGATGGGGAATAAGTAGGTTGGTAAATTGCACTATAGGAAACCTCATATGGCCTTAGCACATGGGTTGCTGTTGTTGCATGAGGGTTCACTGAATAACTTTTTAGAGATTTTGAAAAAAAAATCATAGAATAAAATTATATATGGAGCACAATTCATCTAATAGGGATATGAATGTTAGGATAGAAGATAACATTTATGATTTAACGGTTGAAAGTGGTTTGGGACCTAGTTGTGAGGGTGCAAAGAGAGTGGCCCTTGAGGGTGCAAAGGCTGGTTACTGTGAAGGTGTAGAGGGAGTGGGCCTTGAGGCTGGTGTCTTGAAGGGTGCAGAGAGAGTGGGCCTTGAGGCTGGTGTCTTGAAGGGTGCAGAGGGAGTGGGCCTTGAGGCTAGTATCTTGAAGAGTGTAGAGGGAGTGGGCCTTCAGGTCGATGTTTGTAATGGTGCAAAGGTTAATATGTTCAAAGGTATAAAGGGAGGTGTCTTTAAGGGTCCAGAGCATGGTCTCTGCAAGGCTATAGAAGTAGGTAGTTTTCTGGGTGCAAAGGCTGGTAGCTTTAAGGGTGCAGGTTATTATTGTAAGCAAAAAGAGATTGTTGTATTAAATATTGATGGTAATGTGATTGCAGATGATGTGATAGGGTCTGTAAATGGGGAAGGGATAGTTAGAGAGGTAACACAACCTTCATTAGGTGAGGAATTAAATGCCATTCTTGGATTTATTCATGAAGTACATGTTAAAGAATTTTTAGGAGATGATGTGCTAAGTCAAATTAGAGAAGAGGTGCTTAGGGGGGATGAGATCCATAATGGAGGTGCTGTAAAAATTACAACTGTTGATAGTAATGACTCAGCAACTGCTGCAGGCAGTAAAGGCAATATTAATGAAAAAGATTATGAAGATCCTAAAGATGTGGACTATGATGGGATTGATAGTGATACAGAGGATGCAGATCTGCTTATTGACTGTGAGTTACTATCTGACCAAGATGATGAAGAGTTACGGGAGGCAAGGCAATCTTTGAGAAAGTCAGTTAGACAACACCAAAGAAGAGTTGACAGTCAAGGTACTAGTAGTCAAGCTCGAGCTCATACAACTTTAGAAGAACATTTATAATCTGAAGAAGCAGCTTCTGTTGCTACTGAAATGGTTAGAAAAAATTTTACAAATTGGGGAGGTCAAGCTCCAGATACTAACTTGTATTCATATGAGGAGTTCAATTCAGATGGTGATTGGAGTTGTGTGAGCACAAATGGAGAAGAAGATGTTGATCATGCAGTGAGGAGAAAAAGCAGGTTTCCTACTTTTAATCCTAATGCAGACAAGATTTCACTTTGCTTGGGCATGACATTTAATGGCCCTAAAGAGTTTAAAGAAGCTATAACAAGGTATTCCATCCAAGAAAAAAGACCACTTAAATTTATAAGGAATATAGATTTTGAGATCAGAGTTAGATGTGCTAAGAAGACATGTCCATGGGTTCTGTTTGATTCTAATGATAGTGTAACTCATAGTTTCTAAATCAAGACATTTTTTGAAGAACATACTTGCTTTGTGGAGAGCAAAAATAAGAGAGTCACTGTAAAATGGCTAGCTGTTAACTATTTAAATAAATACAAATGTATAAGTTTAATGAGGTTAGTAGATTTTAAGGACTTAGTGAAAGAGGATGTACATGTTGAGCTAACATTGACATAATTAAGAAGGGCTAAGTTGTTAACTATGGCAAAACATGCTGGAGACTTGAAAGCTGAGTATATAATGCTTTGGGACTACTTAGGTGAACTTGAGAGATCTAACCCAGGTACTACAATAGATATGAAGGTGCATAGATCAATTCCTTCTGAATTACCAATTTTTGAATGGCTTTATATCAGTATTGGCTGTTTGAAGAAGGGATTCTTAGGGGGATGTAGAAGGATATTTGGGCTAGATGGTTGCTTTTTTAAAGAAAGCATCAAAGGTGAAATACTAGCTGCTGTTGGGAGGGATGGGAATAACCAGATATTCCCTGTAGCATGGTCTATTGTTACATGTGAGAATCGAGTAAATTGGACTTGGTTCATAGAGCTTTTATATAAAGATCTCGAGATGAAGGATGGAAGTGGCTGGACTATTATCACAGACTAACAAAAGGTATTATCATAACATCTTAAATGAATTATTTATTGTTTGTGTGTGATATTTTTTGTTAAATACTGTGAAAGAAAATATGCTTTCATTTGCAGGGACTGTTAGATACAGTAGGGAAGGTTTTGCCAAATGCAGAACACAGATATTGTGCAAGGCATCTCTATGCCAATTGGAGAAAGAAGCACAAGTTGAAGGAATTGCGTAAGCAGTTTTGGGCATGTACAAAATCCACAAATATGCCTGACTTTGAGGCAAATATGAAGGAGATGAAGCGGTTAACACCAACAAGATTCGAAGACATGTTGAACACATATCCAAGACAGTGGTGTCAGGCATATTTTAACACTGAGGCTAAGTGTGACATAGTGGATAACAATCTTATTAAGGCTTTCAATGGTAAAATTGTGGATTTTAAGGATAAAAATATTTGTACAATGTTGGAGGGAATTAGAAAGTTTGTAATGAATAGGCTACGAGAAAATCGAGCAAAGTGTGCAAAATGGGTTTGTGATTTTGGTCCTCGCATAAGGAAGAAGCTATTTGATAATTGTTTGGAAAGTGTTCATTGCAACATGCTATGGAATGACAGTAATGGCTTTGAAGTAGGGTACAAGAGGGATACGTATGTGGTGAATTTGAAGAACATGACATGTCCTTGTAGAGCTTAGGAATTGACAGGAATCCCCTGTCATCATAGAATTTATGCTATCCACCACATGGAGAAGAATCCAGAAGATTTTGTTCATAATGTGTATAACAAGGTAGCATATATGGAGACTTATAATTATATGATGGAGCCTATGAACAATAGAAAATTTTGGGTGAAAAGAGGTATTGACCCACCTCAACCACCACCAGATAAGAGGATGCTTGGAAGACCGCTAAAGAATAGAAAGAAAGAAGAGGGTGAAGATGGCAGGAATGGCATCAAGTTATCAAGGATAGGGGGTAATATGACTTGTCAGAGTTGCTATCAGTAAGGGCACAATAAACAAACATGCCCTGAATTGAGAAGAGCAAGAGCAGAAGAGTCTGTCCTTGATATCTCTGACTCGAGACCACAAAGACAAGAAGATCCTACACATCGTAGCCCTATATTAAGAAGATCAAAAAATCCTATGGGTATTTTTTACTTGATTATATTTGCCATTTTTTTCATTACATTTCTGAGTGAAGTATAAATTTTCAGGCTCGTGGCAGCAAAGGAAAACAAAAGTAAGCTGAAGCATCTGCATATATTATTTCTGAAAATATAGATCAGGTATATAATTTGTTATTACTTATATATAAGTGAAATACTTGATAATTAATAATGTATTTTGTATTTAAGCTAAAAAATATTGGACTAGAAGGAATAAGCTCAGATGTGTTATCTACTAACCAAAAAGATTGTCAAATAAGCTACAGCAGAAAGAGGCCAACATATGCTACTGCAATACAACCAGGTGGCTTGAAGTCCTGGAAGCCACCCCATCAAAAGCCATCAGGCTTTGCAACTCAGCCCCCAAAAGGTTATCGGGTATACACAAACTTCGTAACTTTTTCAAGCATATATGATGTAGGTTTGATGTTTTATGATTTTAAAAGTAGTGATTTGATATGTTTATTATATAATGTGTAATGTGATTTACTGTGTAATATTTTACAGCCTCAAAGGGAAACTGAAAGAATTTTTCATCAAGGTGGAAAGCTACGTTTAGGCAATGAACCTGAACCCAGCTTCATGACTACAAAGAAAGTACAAGGTTTTAACAAGGGTGGTAAGCATTTCATTACATCCACTCAACTGCAAGTATCTTCTCAACTGTGCTTACTGATATATTAATTTGCTTGCTACTGAGGTTATTGACTTGCTTACTGTAAATATGATTTATGTAGGCTAAAGCAAATGACAAGGCAATGAAAAAAATGCAAGGCTACTCCAAGCAAATAAAGGAATGATGATAAAGGGAAGGGAAAGACTTCAAAACCATCATCTTGATTATATAACACTATATAATGGCAACTGACAATTATGGCATAACGTTTTGAATTATCTGTTTGTATAATTTTGCTAAATTCGAATGTTACTTAGTATTCATATGAACTATTGATGGTATTTAGGATTTCTATGCCAATTAGTTGATTTGTAGGAATGATTTTATGGCTCTTATGTCAACTTTGGCATTGAGTCTTAACAATTTAAATTGTAACAAACTTCCTAAACTCTATTTATAATTTTGGAAACTTAAATGCAACTAAATTCTACTAGCATTTTTATTATTGTTTTCCATGGTTTTAGGTGTCATGGATATTTGGTTCTTTTATTACTTGCCATTTTGGAAACTACTATTTATTTGGCTATATTGTTACCAGTTTTGTGGTTACTATCCTATACTCTAAAATCGATACTAGTTTTGGCTATATTGTTACCAGTTTTAGTTATATTGTTATGTTGCTGCAAATTTTCAACGAGTCAATTAATTAACTAAAGCAATTACAAAACAACATAATCCCTAACTCAAAACATGCATTTCAATAGCATCATGAACTGATGTTCTAGTAACCTGAGTCAATTGAACTGATGCTCTATATTGTTACCAGTTTTGAAATATATATTTCAATAGCATCATCAACATATTCCATTCAAATGCAACAGTAACCGAATTTTTGCTATTACAATTCAATTCTAGTACTAACACAAACTGATGTTCAGACATCAAACCCATTCATTATATATCAAAAATTGCCCAAAATGATGTTCATACATCAGCTGAACGAAATTACACATTGAACTCTAACTTCAATACCCTATACTTCATAAATATAGCCTAAGTAGTCGAAGGAACCGTTTCAACACAATAATTACAACTGATACTATTTCATGAAAATAATTACACTCACCAACAGAATCACTAAAACCCACAAACATCTTTCCCTAACCTTGCTCCTTTGTAGCTCTTTTTTCAACCTCACTTTACTATTTAGAAGGCCATAAATAATTATTTCTGACCTTTCACATAACGAGTCCTCAATCCATTCGAAATTCCTGTTGCATCTTGGATTCTCACAAGACCAGAATCACCTCCCTGGATTAGCTCATGTCCAAGACATTCTAACAATGCGCTGCTTACCACATAGGTATCTCAGATTTCCCTCCATTAGCTTCGATTCTCACAGCTCTTTATTTGTTTTCCTTTTCCTCTTCTTTTTGATTCGAAATCAACTTTTCTTTTCTTTTTGTTATAAGGGTAACTTGGACATTTACTATAACATCCTCAAATAGCTTGCTGATGTGGCTTTCTACATGGCTAATGGTGGGACCCAGTCACACTGACTGTGCACTCCGGCAGCCTCTGATTGGTCAGAACAACCGGATTGATACAAAAATGCTGAGTTCAAGTACTCAATTACAAAAAACAAAATTCGACCACTAAAATAGAAAAAATTAAAAAGTTCACACACCATTTGTGTAATTTTTCCTATATATAAATAGATTACTAAATTTAAGTCCGTCCTTTGTTCGGACGTATGATGCACATCCTTTGTTTGGGTATAATGCCTTAAGTGTCAATTTGTGCACATATTTTGGGACTAGGATTAATATCTATCAATCAAGTTTGTACTTCATTAAGACTTATTAATGCCGATTTGGCTACTAAATATATTGAGTCTTATCAAAAGCTCATTAATATTTAAATCTGAATTTTTAAATTTTATCAAAACTTATTTAAATGTGAACTTTTCCAACCTTATTAAAACTACTTAATGCTTGAATACAAACTTTTTGACTTTATTAAAGCCCATTAATTTTGTAAGCTCATTATCCAACTATAAGTTGGCTTGGAGACTTAAATTTATAAAAGATTTTTACTTAAAAAAAAAAGTAAAACTTTTCAAAAATATGGTTGATTTTTTTTTCATAAAAAAATTTCAAAAATATAGTGCTCTTCAAATATAACAATAAAAATAAGGAGAAATAAAAATATTAAATTAAAAATTTAAATATAAAATAATTATTAGTTACCTATATTATCCACACCACTAGTGTTGAAATATTCATATATATATGTAGTTTAAAGTATAAAAAATGTAAATATAAGAGATATGTGTTTATGTGACTTTATTTCTATGTGAAACAAGTGAAAAACATGTTGGAAAGCAATATAGGCATGTCCTATGTGTACATGGGCATGTCGAATGGTGTATTTTTGAGTAGTGAAGTACACGGTCAAAGATATTAGTGTGTTCCAATCCGTGTTCAATGGATATAAAAGTTCTAGAAGCAGACATGAGCATGAACACGGGCGTGTCTCAGGGTGTGTTGATAGATACGGGTCGAAATATGAGTGTGTTCGAAAAAACATATGAATTAACTGTTTTGAGTTACAACCATTCAATGAATGGTCATGACCTTTCATTGAATGATTGTATCCCGAATTAAAGAGTGTCTACACCCTTATATATACATCTCTCCTACATGTTGATATTAATAATCATAATAAAAACTTATTTATTTATTCTCTTATATTTATTTTACATATTTTTCTTAAAAGGTTCTTAGGAAAGTTTAAGAGTTTTTGTTATCTAAGTTTTCAAGCTTTATTGTATCCTGAAAGTATTTTGCCCACAAAAACCAAGAGCAAACACATAGTGGGGGCAATAAACACTTAAAAGAAAGTGATTATATCACACTTCAAAGCCTATTTTTATACCTATTATCATAACAATTTTTAAGTGTTTATTAGCAATCATTCAAAATGGAATCTAAGGCTGTCATGAGTCAAAAGTTTGTGAAGTTGGATAGGTTTAATGGAACCAACTTTATATCTTGGAAAGACAAATTATTGTTTCTTCTCACTACTTTGAAGATTTCTTACATCTTAGATTCTAATCTTGTTAATCTTCAAGTACTAACTCCTAAAGATAATGAAGAAACTAAGGCTGAAAGGAAGAAACGTGAAGAGGATGAACTTTTGTACAGAGGACACATTCTCAACAACTTGTTTGATCACTTATATGATATTTTCACTTCTGTCAAGTCTCCAAAAGAGATTTGGAATGCTCTGGAATTCAAGTAAAACAATGAAAAATAAGGTATGGACAAATTTCTCACTATAAAGTACTTTGAATTTACTATAGTTGATAATGTTTCTGTGATGGATCAAGTTTATGAATTGCAAATTCTAGTCTCGAAAATTAAAGGACTTGAAAATTATAGTTGTTGAATCATTACAAGTTGGAGGAATAATTGCAAAATTGCCTCCAAGTTGAAATGATTATAGGACGAAACTTCTGCATTCCACAGAAGATTTTTCTCTTGAATAAATTCAAAAGCATCTTCGTATAGAAAAGAAAACTAGAGTGCAAGTTAAGAAATTTATAAATGAACCTACAATAAAAGTAAATTTTATTGATGGTAAATAAAAGTCTAATGGAGAAAACAAGAAAAAACACTTTAAAACACATGGTTCACGTTCTAAAAATTCTAGCAAAACTAAGAAAGGAAAGACATGCTATAATTACTGAAGAAAAGGACATTATAAAAGAGAATGCAAGTTTCGTAAGAAGCACAAGTTTGAAGTTTATCAAAATGTTCAGAATTCAAACAAAGCAAATATAGTGGAACAACAATAAATTAATGAACTTGTGGCTATAGTGATGGATTTACAAATTGGAATAATTACGAAACTTCATATGGCTGCAGTCCCGAATACCAATAGTTAGTAGTGTAATTTTGGTACTATTGTCCATATATGTAATAATAGATCACAATTTAAAAACTATATAATTGTTGATGATAGACATAAAGTGCTAATATGAAATCATAATTCTGCAAAAGTAGTAGGCAAAGGAAATGTGGAACTATTGTTTACATATGATAGAAAGTTATTTTTGTTGAATGTCTTGTATGTACCGAACATGAAGAAAAATCTCATGTCTGCTGATTTGTTGAATAAAAAAGGGTTCAAAGTTATACTCAAATCTGATAGGATGATTTTATCCAAGAATGGATAATATGTGGGGAAGAGTTATTCATGTGAAGGAATATTCAAACTTAGTTTTTATGATGATAATAATAATACACATATTTCTGTTTACACTGTTAAGTTATATTTATCATTATAGGATGATCGTTTGGCTCATATAAGTTTTAGATCATTAAAATATATAGCTAAGTATGGTATGATTTTTTATGTTCATGATGATAAGCTAACATATGAAGTTTGCATTCAAGTAAAAATGACTAAGAAACCATTTCCTAAAGTTAAAATAACATTTATTTACTAAAAATTGTACATTCGGATATATGTGAATTAAATGGCATGTTAATTAGAGGTGGTAATAGATACTTTATAACATTCATTTATAATTTTTCTAAATTTACATATGTGTATTTGATGAAAACTAAGGATCAAGCTTTTGGTATGTTTAAAATTTATAAATTTGAAGTTGAAAATTAAAAGGATATAAAAATAAAGATCCTAAGGAGTGATAAAGGTGGCGAGTACTTTCCCATATAATTTTATTCTTGTTGTGAAGAAAATGGAATTGTACATTAAACAAGTGCTCCATATATCCCACAACAAAATGGGATAGTTAAAAGAAAAAATAGGATGTTGGTGGATATGGTTAATGCCATACGAATAAATGTAAAGTTTCTAACAAACCTATGGGGAGAAGCTTTACTCATTGTTTGCCATTTACATAATAGAATACCCTATAGAAAATATAAAGTTTCACCATATGGGCTTTGAAAAAAGATAAAACCAAATTTGAGTTATTTTCAAGTTTGGGGTTATTTGGCCTTTTATAGAGCTTCGGATCCTAAAAGAGTTAAGTTAGGACCAAGAGCTTTAAAAGGTATTTTCATTGGATATACAGAGAATTCTAAGGCATATAGAATATTAGATTTCAGTTCAAATATAATTGTTGAATCAAGAGATGTTAACTTTATTAAAAATAAATTTCAAAATGATTCTCATAAAGTCCTTAATGATTCCAATTCGGTTGATGAATCTACTAATGTTTAAAATTCTGATATGAATTTAAATGAAAGCTCAAATGGTATTTCTTCTTCTAGCAATAAAGAAAATATTCATGATTCTCCTATTGAAGTTAGGAGAAGTCAAAGAGCAAGAAAAGAAAAGTATGCTCCTCCGGGATTTATATCTTCTCAATCTATTCTTTTTCTAGTTGAAGAAGATATGTCTACAGTTCTTAATAAAATACCAATTTTATTTACTGTAGAGAATGACAAAAAAACTTATGAAGAAATAATGTATTCTAAGGATTCAGCCTTTTAGAAAGAAGCAATCAATAATGAAATAGATTTATTACTAAGTAATAATACTTGAACTATTATTGACTTGCCTCCCAATTTGAAGCCGATTGGTTATAAATGGGTCGTTCGGAGGAAGCATAATATGGATGGATCTTTATAAACCCTTAAAGCTAGGTTGGTAGTAAAAGGTTTTAAACAAAAAAAGAGTATAGACTATTTTAATACATATGCTCCTGTGGCTAGAGTAACATCTATTAGAGTGCTTTTAGCTCTAGCATCAATATATAACTTGTATGTATATCAAATGGATGTTAAAATGACCTTCCCTAATGGTGATTTAGATGAGGAAGTATATATAGAGCAACTAGAGAGCTTTGTTCCACAATGAAATGAGAATATAGTGTGTAAATTGATTAAATCACTTTATAGTTTAAAGCAAGCTCCTAAACAATGGCATGAAAAGTTTGATTATGTGATTTTAGAATATGATTTTGAACATAACAATACTAATAAATGCATATATTCTAAATTTATTGAAAAGTTTTGAGTCATTATTTGTCTTTATATTGATGACATGCTTATTGTTGGAACTAATATGGATGGTGTTAATGATACAAAGAAGTATCTATCCTCATAGTTTAAAATAAAAGACTTAAATGAGGTATATATAATTTTAGGTATCAAAGTTAAAATGCATAGTGAGGGTTTTTCTCTTTGTCAATCTCATTATATTGACAAGATTTTGAATAAATTTAGTCATTTATGTGAGACCCGCAACACGTGGCCTCAAACAAACCATACACAACTCAAGATATATAATCCATAATATCATAATTACATATAGATAGATTCCATGCACATTCATTTATATATCATTACATTCAAGCAAGTAAACAATTAACAAATTATATCTATTTTTTTTTTAAAAAAACAGCTTGTCCTTGCTAGACATGAGAGTGAATAATTCTCACCAAAAAATTCCAAATTACTTGATTCTATTTTTAATATAAACTAGACACATAAGGTTATAACATATCCAAAATTTAGCTCAATACAAGGTCTACAGAATAAATGAGAAATTTTTGAATTTCAGATATGTGTCCTGC
>CATIWO010102072.1:0-38529 GCA_949673435.1 Macaranga tanarius | reverse complement strand
AATTTTTAAACCTTGTATTAAAGGGAGAGTAGGATGGTTCCTCAAGTTAAGAACTACTCATGATGTTGATTCTTGGTATGAATAGGTTGTTTTCTTATTTTGCTTAAGGACAAGCAAAGGCTCAAGTGTGGGGGTATTTGATGAGTGTGAAAAATATATATTTTAAGCACTATATTTTATTGCATTTTAGGCTTATTAGTTGCATTAGTTAGTTAGTTTAGTTATTTTTTCTTAATTAGTAGGATTTATTTGTTTTCAGATAATTTCTTTTGTGTTTTATTTTGTAGGATGCATTTGGATGAAGATTGGATCAATCCTTGAAGTTTGGGTAGGTCAAGGACTCAAGATAAAGCCTTATCTACGTTGGGGATAAGTGTGGTCGTGTTTAGCCTTGTTGAAGTGATGTTTGGCCGTACTACAGAGTGGCACGGCCATGCCAAAATCGAGCACGGCCGTGCCACTCACAGAGTTCAGCATATTGATGTGTCTTGCACACCCATGCCATTTTCTTACGCACCCATGCCAGCTTTGTGTGACAGCCCACGAGATGATATTTTTCAGCTGAAGATGGGATAGATAGGGACTTATCTCTTATATTTTAATTAGATAGAGTTAGAGAGGGGTTAGATTACCTTTCCCACTAGGTCTTTAGGCCTATAAATAGGACCCTTTCATGTTCATTTAAGGGTTGTTCTTAGTTGTTCTTGTTTTTGGATTCTACTCTAGTTTATATTTTTCTTTTAGTTTCTATCTTCAGAATACAGTTTTATTTGTTTAGTTCGTAGTAGAAGTGATACTTGGCTTGAAGTTAGAAGAGCAAAGCTTCTCGACATCATTGGAAAGGGGTTTTTCTTGTATCACTCTATTTTACTTATTACAATGTTCAGAATTGTTTTCATTTATTGCTTGTTTTCTTTTCTCTTTAACATGAGTAGCTAGATCTTTTCTAGGGTTCTTATTTTGAATTGACCATGTGCTTAATGTGATTATGTTAGGTTGCTAGAATTAATTCATTGGTTGTTGTTGAACTCAATGTCATTTTAGGACTGATCAACCTAGAATTGAATTAACACTACGGGCTTAATCGAGAGATAGGTTCTGTAGGATATGGCAATAACCTATTAGTTGCTTATTGTTAGTATAGTAGTATGCCCTAGAGGCAATCTTGTATTATGACATTGTATATTATCCCAAATGGCCATGTAATGTTCTTTTAAATAAAGTGTTTATTTATTTGAGAGACACTTAAGTAGATTAATATTGATTAAAGTTTGTGTGTTAAAATTGGTTTTAAAAGACATTATGTTGGTGAGAGCTGTCAAACTTAGTGTTGATTAATTCTGATTTAATTATAGGTTTATTTGAGAGGAAGATCTATAATTCTCAAGATCCCTTCAAAATGAATTAGAACTAGTAATAACCTAGGTGTGTAATCAATCCTTTGAAACGGTCAATTGAGAATAAAGAACCCTAGTTTTTAAAATTGGAATTGAATTTGTGTTTTTATTTTTCTTAATTTAGTTTTATTTTCTTGAAATTACAACCTCTGTTTCGTTGTCTAAACAATTAAACATTGTGAGTATTACAGTAGTCATCACCAAATCTCTGTGGGACGATATCTTTGTTTAGTACTTGATATGATTCTGTACGCTTGCGGATTAGTACACATCAGTCACTCATATTTGTTGATGCACAAATTCATAGCACATACCATCTGTGGTAGGAATAAGAGTACAAAGATTATGCCTAATGAACTATTCTTAATATAGTGCATGGCCACTAACCGTAGGGTGAATAGTGTGTATTTTGTATTTCGTTCTATGTGGCATATTGTGCAGGGACAAAAAAATACTGATGTCTATGGGCCATATTATCACGGGCTTAGCCATACACTTTGTTCCAAGGAAGCTCGCCCTTTTTGCACTATTAGAACGTGAGATATTTGATGAGAATTTTCTGGTTAGAGCTAAGATCATCACAGATTTCAAAAGGCTAGAGGAGAAAGACAAAAGAAGATTCTATCAACTACGTCAGACCACTTTGAGACATGGAGATGTTCCTCTACTAAAGGTAGTAGAGAATTTTGATGACGTTAGTGAAGAGGAGGAAGAAGATGTTCAACCTCCAATAGCTCATAAGAAAGCAAGGGTGAATAAGAAGGATGGTAAAGCCAAAGCAAAGAAAAAGAATAGAGCAGCAAAAAGGAAGAGATTTGAAGAAAGTATAGAGAGAGTCGAAAAGAAGATAGAGGATGTGGTGAATTGATCAAAGGCTTGGTAACATGATGATAGATGTGATCACCAAGTTTGAAGTTTATGAGACCCTAAGAGATGCAAGGATGGAAAATCTGATTGCTGAAGTAAAGGAGCCGAAACAATTGATCTCTCAAAGCAAAGGAACTAAGGCATCGACGAAACCTTCTGTTGAAATCATAGTTCCAGAGACTTCATCTTCGAATTCATCTAACTAGGGGAGTTTTCTTTCCCTTTTATTTTTCTATTTTTGTTTTTATTTTATGTTTTGTATTTTAGTTTATTATTGCATGAATAAAAGACCTTTCACTTGAGTTTTTAAGCCTATTTATGCCAAAAGTTAGTATCATTAGGTGTGCTTTTCTTAAGTAAGTATGTTAATCTCCTTTTAATGCTTGGTTTGGATTGTTAAGTTAGAGAAATAACTTGTGATTAAGAATTTTTAAATTTTAATGAACTTAATGCTTACTCCTTCATTGAGTGATTGCATTAGTGTGCTTGATAGTTGAGAAGAATATTTGTAGGGATTTAAATATGTATGTAGTTCATATGTGTATAGGCACTTAATAAAAGAATAAATAAGTAAATAAATAAGTTTCTTAAGCGAGATGGAGCATAAAACGCACTCGTACATGTACTCTAATGCTCTATAAAGGGTATGAGTATCCAAAAGACTTTATTGAGGTATCCATATTGAGTAATATGGAAAGGTGGGGGATACTACAATAGGGAAGTTATAAGGAATAAATTATGTGCCTTTTAAGTGCTATTAATGAAAGAACTACTTGAGTGTTAGTGTTTCATGCCTACTTTCAATTTTCTTAGTTGTTAATCATGTTTTTTCATGAATTCAACGAGGGAGTTTGCTTTTCACTTAGTAATTGTTATGTTCTTGGTTATGAGTTATTGCTTTGATTTTCAGTTTTTAAACCTTATATTAAGGGAAGATTAGGATGGTTCCTTAAGTTAAAAACTATTTATGATGTTAGTTCTTGATATAAATAGGTTGTTCTCTTATTTTTGCTTGAGGACAAGCAAAGGCTCAAGTGTGGGGATATTTGATGAGTGTGAAAAACACTTGTTTTAAGCACTCCATTTTATTTCATTTTAGGTTTAGTAATTTTATGTTTATTTAGTTTTTAGTTAATTTAGTTGGTTTTGTTATTTTGTCTTAATTATTAGGATTTATTTGTTTTTAGATAATTTCTATTATATTTTGTTTTGTAGGATGCATTAGGATGAAGATTGGATCAATCCTTAAAGTTTGGATGGGCTAAAGACTCAAGATAAAGAGTTATCTATGTTGGGATTGTGCATGGCCGTGCTTCCTTGATGCATGGCCATGCCTGAAAAGAATATTTACGGCCGTGCCAAAATCATGCACGGCCAGCATGACTTAAGGATCAACATTGGTGGATTTCTTATGCAACCATGCCATTTTCTTACGCACCTATGCCTGACTTATATGGCAGCTAATGAGATGTAGTTTTCGGTTGAAGTTTGGATAGAAAGGAACTTATCTCTTAGTTTTTGATTAAATAGAGTTTGAAAGGGGTTAGATTACCTTTCTCACTAGGTGTCTTGGTCTATAAATAAAACCATTTCATTTTCATTTGAGGGTTTTTGTAGTTCTAGTTTTGTTTTTGTTCTTAGTTTAGATTGTTCTTATTTTGGATTCTACTCTAGTTCTTAGTTTTCTATTTTATTTCAGAATACATTTTCATTTCATTTTGTTTAGTTCTTAGTAGAGGAGATACATGGCTTGAAGTTAGAAGAGCAAGGCTTGTGTGATATACCAAGTGAGTATATTGTGGACTTGGTATTGTATGTGTGTTATCATGATAGGGATGCATATGAATGTTATAAACTTATAACGATAATGATGGAAATGTGTGAATTTTATTGCTCATTATTTTTGTATAATTGTGATGAAGTAGATGAGTAATTGGATGAAATGTGATGGTATTGGAATTACGATTGTAAGTGCATATATATTATGAATTAGAGTTTGGTTCATTGGATACAAGTATGTTATATTTGTGAGTAAATGTGGATATGATATGTGATATTATATCGATTGGCTTTATGACCATCGATAATGTGGAAAGTTGATATGCCGATTGGCTAAGTGTCCATCAGCAAGGCAAATGATACCAAACAATGAGAATGAGAAGTGAAAGTATGAAATTTTAAAATTATGTGAATTTTTGTGAGATGTTATCCTTATTGTTGAAATAAATAAAAAAATATTAGATATAATATCGAGATTCATATGATGTGTATTAAATTGCTTATTGATTATATTTATACTGTTCTAGTATGGAATTCATGACTATAGGAGATAGCGATAATGAAATGCAAATGCACATATTTGGATATATATATTATCCTTTATATGTGAATTGATTGTGAATACTAAGTATATCACAAAGGGTGATTATATAAATATTAAATGATGTGTTAATATAGATATATTTAGAGCTTGTGTTTGTGGATGAATTGATAATGTTAAGTATGTCTTGAAAGTCTCTCAGAGTTGCTTTAAGCCTCAATTGAGTGAGGGAAGTTGCATGGCTTTGAGAATACTAGAAAGGAAAATGTAGTCCGACATACGTGGGACAGTATGTAATTATAGTGTGGTGGGTAATTGAGCCCAATTGTAATTATTTATAGAAGTGTAATTATTTTTACTGCATTATTGGCCCTACTTAAGTAGGGAGATATCTATATTTTAAGGGAGGTTCAGCCGAATTTTTGGTAGATTCCTCAGAAACTATGCTTTTGTCGTTAGGTTCTTATGATAAAGTCTAGTGTGCAATGGATGAGTTATGATCTATGGGTTGTATTATGAAATGTTGAGGATAGTATAGGTATGCTATAAGTGGATTACTAATTTAATGCCATGCGAGATTAATATATGCATTATGAATGTGAATGTTAATGATAAGCAGTTGAAGAATAAGTAGATTCCAATAGTAAAGGTGGAATGAAGTCATCATTCACCTAAAGAAGCAATATGGTGGGTTGAAAAGCTAATGAAGCCAAAAATATCTATACTTGATCCAGTTAAGTGGTGAATAGTAAATTTCGGGGATGAAATTTTTATAAGGAGGGGAGAATTGTAACACTTGTATTTTGGGAAATACTATTCATGCATATTATTTTTATGACAGATAGAGTAAAGTTATGGTTTATATTTAAGTGTGGATATGTATATGTTAGTAGAGAGGGGCTTTATTGTAAGAGAAGTTTGGGTTGAATTGTCACATTTGGAAGTTGTGGATTATTGTGTAATAATCCAAGTTCATTAAGGGTGAAAAGTGATATTTTGGTGATATTTTTATATTATTTTATTAAGAGATTAGTATTATTTTATTGTAGAGATAATTAGCCTTTATGAAGGAGTTATCAACTTGGGCATTTGGTGAATGGTGATTGGTGAATTTATTTGGTGTATATTTTATTTTGAGTGTGTGTTGTATATGTGCTTGTATGTTTGTAGAGAAACTCATTTGGTAAGAAAAGAGAGGGTTTAAGAGGCTTGGGAGATTTTGATAAATTCTCTACATATCTAGCAAAGATTTTGGGGAGCTTAAGAAGATCAATTAGCCATTTGAGCATCAATTTTGTAAGTCTTGCATTTAATTTGGTTTATTAAAGTTAGGCTTTGTTTATTGAATTTTTATTCTGTTTTGGGTGTTGCATTAGTCCTCTTGTTTTGATCATATCGTGAGTTGTAGACATCTGATTTGAGCAAAGTTTAATGCTCTATAAACTTCAGAGTGTCCTTTATAACTTTATGTTTTAAGGCAGAGTTGATTATGCTGTTAAGGGTGACTAGCATAGCTTGACATTTTTATGCTCATGCTAGCAACTCTGTTTTTCCTGTTTACCTGAGTTGCATTAAAAATCCATAATTAATTTCATACATGTCTAAATTGATAAATTCTAGTTGGAATTTTAAGTAGACTCATAGATCTAGCTTTAGGAATAGTTTTATGATTTTTGGACTTATGTGTGAATTATTTAGATATATTGAATCTTAAGCTTTAAAGTGCAACTAGTGTATTTAGGTGCTAGAGTTATGGTTGTTATGTGAGATTGATATATGGTTATGTATAGGACTTGATAAAGGGAATGAAGGCACTCTTATGTGGAAGGAAGACCCTTTTTGAGGTTGGGAGCAATTGGAGGTAAGTTATTACTTACATATGTACATATATAGGCTAAACTATATTATGTATAATTATGTTTTCACTAACTAGAGATAAATGAATTTCGAATTAGTGATTGAGGATATATTGTTAAGATGATTATTTATTGTGACGCAATTATGTTGATTATGATGTGGAATTGAATCTCTACCTTGTTATGTATTGGTAATGTGAGGATTGGTTGCCAAATGATAATGTTGGCAAATAATGATATGTGTGTATATTGTTGTGATTATAAAAAAATGGATTGTGATCATGGAATGATATTGTGATGTTGGAAATATAAGCATGGTTGGAACTATGATTAAATATTGTTGTGATAATTCATAAATATGCAATTGCATTGAATTGTATTATATTGTGATTCACACGAAAGTGTGATATGTGAGGACTATAAGGATGTGTGATTGTAAGATGGGCAAGCTGAGCCGGGCGTATAGCTACCTATGTGAGAAGTAAGACTGAGCTGGACGGATAGTCTCACTAATGGCTATTTAATTGATATTTAAATGATATGTGAGATGGGCAAGTTGAGCCAGGCATATAACTATCCAAAAATGATATGTGAGATGGGTAAGCTGAGATGGGCGTATAGCTACCCAAATGGCCATTTATTTTATATTGAAAATGTGAGGAAAATAGCTAATGAGGCTAAGTGTGAGAAAAATTATGTGAGGAAAGGCTTATCTGGATACTAACTTGCATAAACATGCATCATTACACCATATTTACACACACATTGAACATAAATTAAATATGAGGATGAATCCGACTGGATAATGCACAGTGAGAATGAAATATGAATGTGTGAATTCTTGAAATATTATGAATTTGATTATGAGTACCAAATATGTTGTTGAATGAGATAATATATGAATGGGTGATGGAAGTTAATGAAATTATGAATATAAATACATTGTGCTTATGAATGAGGAGTGTGTAATGGAATGTTCAATTATAAATAATGGATGTGGATGTTCTTTAATTGTGAATGATTCATATTATCTATTAAAAGATGTTTTGGTGTGGATTAGTATGTTTAGAATGTATTGTTGTGACTTGAATTGAATTATATTCATGTGCTTTGACATTACTAGTCACTTCAAGGGTATTTTTTTCAATCCATACAAATGAATTAAGTCCAGGTATCTTCAAAAAAGTTGTAGTCCTCTGAAATATCTTTTTATAGCCTCTTGAATCACTTGAATCTAAGTTCGATAGAGAGAGTTATGGCTAAAAGAGTACAACATGGTCTGTAGGGTCGGGTCACTATGCTTCTGTGCCACCTCGGCATGAGATTGCCGAGTTATGACTGAGTCATATAGTGCCAACTCGGCAATTGGGTACCGGCTCGTGACAAGTCAGCCCTCCTTCAGTACACTTTTGTCTCAGTATTTTAGCCATAACTTGAGCTATAGACCTCCAAATGAGGTGTGGTTTAATGCTAGAGAAACTTTAAAGAGTTGTCTACAACTTTTATGTTGTAAGTTTGAGTTGAATCTATCATTAAGAATCTCTAACGGAGCTAGACATTTTATTTCTCACTTGCTCTTTCTTCATTTGGACTCCTGTACGTGCTCAATATAGTGCCAATGGTTATGGGACTTTATGGTAATTATATGTGGACTTATTAAAGGTTTGAAAGACAATTTTATTACCTAGAGAATGGGTTTTGTATATTGGATTTCTTATTAAATCAATTCAATTCTTATGAGTTGGCTTTATGTGTATAAATGTTTAGTAGTTGCTTACTGAGTTGAAAGCTCGCCCCCTTTGCTGTTGAATTTTTCAAGACTCAATTAGTCTTAGCTTGAACCTTGCATTGGAGTCTTAGGATGGTGCATCTGACCTTCATCTTGCATATCATGTCGGCATATTTATATGATGTTGTGTAGACGTTGTCATATGTTTATATGTGAGATGTATAAACATTTTAAACTCATATGAGTATTCTTATGTATATCAATAAGTACATTGTTGAAAAGATTTTTCTTATGCCACATGTCTTGGTGGATTGTTGCCACATGTATGGGGTGATTTGGGGCGTCACAAAATATGATGCTCAAACAACTTCTAAACCTTCTTAAGCTCCCTAAAATGATTCTTAGATGTGTAGAGAATTCATCAAAAATCTCCCTAAAGCTAGACAAGAATTTCTCTTCTTCTTCCTCTCTAACAAAAATCTCTACACAACCTAACACACACACACACACAAGCCAATCAAAATATACCATTTGCCCCACCAAAAGTCTCCCTTACTTTAATTATAATCATTACTTAATATAATAACAATAAACACCCATATATATCACTTAACAACTAATAATAATAATAATAATAATAATAATAATAATAATAATAATATAATAATCAACATTTATCTCATAATAAAATAATAAATATATATTACCTCAAATCTCTACACCTCCTTACTAAACTTGAATTATTACTCAATAATTCCACAACTTTCTATTTAGACAAATAACTCCAAACTTACCTTGCAAATATACCCCTCTCTACCAACATCTACAAATCCACACTTAATATGGTCCACAACTCTACTCTATATAGCATGAAAATAATATGCATGAATAGTATTCTAAAAATACGGGTATTACAATTCTCCTCTCCTTATAAAAATTTCGTCCTCGAAATTTGATGATTCATACACTACACAAAATATTTTGAACTCAATTCCTCTTAGCTTCATTGCACAAACTCTTGCCCCTTTTGTTTCCCTTGCATTCTTACCAAACATACTGGATGGAGAAACTCTATGTATTTCATAATTTATAAAATCATAGCTCCCAATTTTTTTAACAACATATTTCAATACCCGACACTATCTTTCATCCTTTTCTATTTCTGTTTCAGTGTCATTAACAGCTAGGATTTGATATTCCACTCCCATGCAATAAAATTCTCACATTTTCTTCGTTGTTGGCCACTAATAAAGAGGTTTTAAATCTCATTTCATCTCTATAATCTCGAATTAATTCTTCCTGGATAGAAATATACTGCAATCTCTTAATTTTAATAACTGTTAAAAATGATTCCCCATACAACTGATACTTCCAAATCTTTAATACCTGAACAATAGTAGCTAATTTTAGTTCAGGTGTCGGATAATTCATCTCTTAAAGTTCCAACTGTCCAGATATATAAGTTGTTATTCTCCCATTTGGTAGTACTATATACCCCAACTCTTATCTTAAGGCTTCAATATAAACCATATTACCATCATTCTCAGTTGATATTGCAATATAAGAGCAGTAGTATATACTTCTTCTAACTTCTCAAAACTTCGTTGGCAAGTTCTAGTTCATTTTCTTCATAATTATGTGCCAAGAAAAACATTTTCTGCCATTCTATTCTTATATTTGCTGACTTTAACATACTATTACCCATAAAGCTGTTCAAAAATATTTTTCATGTTCTTCTATGCTTGATAATTAAATGAAAGCGTTATCAATAAAGACAACTATAATTAATTCAAATACTGTCAAAGAGTCTTGTTCATTAATGACATAAATGCAACTGGTATACCAATCAATCTAAACAACATAATTACAAATTCATATCATCCATTTCTAGTTTTGAATACTATTTCAAAAATAAAATGTTCAATCATCTGAAATTACTAAAATCTCGGTCTCAAGTCTATCTTCAAAAGCACTATAACATTCCTCAACTAATCAAGCAACCCTTTCATTTTTCAATCACAAATAATCATTTTTCATTGACATACTCCTCAATTACCTACATCTTTTCCTCTTATAGGCTGAATCGATATCTCGTATGATGAATTATTCAATCTGACAATCTGTCTTTTTTAATTCTTCTAATTCCATTAATATGTACAAAATAATCACTATTGATGCAGCCTTGGAAAAAATTATATTTTAATTCTGCTCTTCGATACAGTAGTAATTCTAGTATTCCTTCTCAAATGCATTAAAAAATTCCCTGATTATAAGTACATCCATTGTCTTTGAACTAATCTTCATCGATTCCTCAATATTGACTAAATAATTTTCATGCTCATTTCAAATCATATGAAAAGCAATCGGAGTTGAAACCAAGTAAACATGTTTTTCATTTACCCATCATCAACACATAACCACACACTATCTTCTTCTTTGTTAAGCTAAATTAACACACCTTCATAATAGATGACTCGCTCTATCAATTTGCCCTTTTTCAATTCTTTAAATCTATTGATATTATTATTTATGGTGCAATCAATTCTACATAACACCCTTTGAAGTAATAAAGATTCAAAATATGCTTTTAAGAACAATCTCATAATTCTGTTTAGTTACAAATTAGAAAATTCTTCAATTACAAGTTCTCCCATTACCCTTGAGTCAACTTTTGCTGAATCTCAATATCATCTAAAGAATCTTCTTACCCATCTTCGATCATAAGTGATACAATTACAACTGAAAATCAAACTAGCATGCACAATCTCTCTTTTAATTACTGTCTCTATCTTTCTCTGTTTTAAAATATTTTTATCTACCTTCTTCATATATAAAATTGTAATAATTTCATAGTTTCATACTTAATCTGTTCTTGAAATAATACTAATCTTCTTCCTAATTCAATGATTATTGAAGTCTACATATCAATCATACTATTTTACTATTTTAAAAATAAAATCCCCTCACTAAATTCATTGTCACAACATTCCAGCAAGCAGCGAAATGCATATACCATGTCCTTAATAATGTAAGTGTGCTATATATATGCATATTCATGTAAATGGTCATATAAATTCAAAACCAAAAGGTATCATAAGTAATAGAATATGATGTACCCGGATTTCTATCAGATATGGGAAAAACTTCTAATTAAATGATAGCATATATTAGGTATGGGACCCCAACATTATCTCGAATGGATTCTACCCCTACTATTACGCATTTAAAACTGATATCCTGTTCACAATTTATTAGTGCCCTTTTAACTATTAAGTCTTTTAAATTCTTTATCACATGTTCTTCCCATTGATTAACTAATCTGTCTTACTTCCCGCTTTTAAAACTACTTGCTGGAAATCATAACCTTTAGAGATTGCACTACCACTGATTTGAGTTGAAATAGCAACTCTGCTAGTAATTTCTTCACCGACAATGTAGTTTCCACTGAATCTCCGTAAGTTAGAGTTTTGATTTTGATTTTCTCTTTCTGATCTCTAAATTCATTTTTTTTTCAAGTCTTCTTTGCTTCAATTCATCAGTTGTGACCTCTTCAGGTGCATACTACGATAATCTCTTAAATTATATCTCATAATCGGCCACAAATAAATCCTTTTACCTCAACTCTAAGAATTCAATCTTCTGTCTGTTTATATATGCCTCTAAAATATATCTCTCTGTGAATATTTTCAAAAAGTCCATCCAAGTCACAATCATCGATACATTTTTATTATTCTGTATTGTCTTCTACCAGCTTAGGACATCTTGCTCAAAAAGTGATGTTGCATAACTAATTCTCTTTGTATCAGTACAATCAACTCAATCTAGAATTCTTTCTATATTCTATAACCATTCCTCTGCTATGATAGGATCGATAACACCCGTGAAAACCTTTACACTTTGCTCTATTATTTTTCATAGTTCTCATTATCATTTGATCAAATCTTTGATATACAAGAGTTTACAACTTGGGGAGGGGGAGGTTGTAAATGAAAAATTACTCAAACTCATGGAATGCGTGCATAGGCACTTGCCTATGTACAATTTCAAATGACTCTTCCGGGCCAATAGGAGGTGCTTGGTGCTCTTCCATCCTAAGATATGCAACGCACATTGCTATATGTCATCTCTGACTCATACATGATATGATATGAATCCAATATGTTTTCATGTCCCGAGGGAATCTAATCCCTGCTCTGATACTACTAAATGTGAGACCCATAACACGTGGCCTCAAATAATCCCAAACTCGTGTTCAAAAGAATTAAATTAAAATTCTATTCAAGGACACCCACACTTGCCATGCACCAACATAACTCAATATACATTACTATTATACATACAAACAAGAAGTGAAGCAACCATATAATATATAGAGTAAATTTTTTTTAGAAAAAGTTTATTGCATGACACTGGTGCTCACCAGTCACTGGCGATCGTCAATGGCTAGAAGCAGCCAGGGAGACTGGTGCTCGCCAGTCACTAGCGCCCGCCAGTGGCTGGTGGTAGCTCTCCCCTCCTCTGTCCCAAAACCTGCTTAAATGAACCCCTAATAGCATAGCACACACAAACACACATCATAAACAATATTTCACATATATATCTCATAAATGGTTCATCCAAATCATATACAAAAGATTTGATACAACATAACCATTTATATGAAACTCCATAAACCAATACTTATATGCATATACAACACCAGTCTTTGCTAG
Source organism: Macaranga tanarius (assembly GCA_949673435.1). Classification (NCBI taxonomy): domain Eukaryota; kingdom Viridiplantae; phylum Streptophyta; class Magnoliopsida; order Malpighiales; family Euphorbiaceae; genus Macaranga; species Macaranga tanarius. The sequence continues at coordinate 25,648 of CATIWO010102072.1, read as the reverse complement.
AATGCACATCACATAGTGTAATCTCATCACAACTATATACATTAACTCCCTCAAATATCATACATATGTTTGCATATTCTCAAACTTTACAACCTACCACTCATATGCATCATGCATAATACATCCTCAACACAAACACTACATGTAATACAAAAAGTGCATAATATTAACACAAAATGCGAATGATGCATGATGATGAGGATGGAAGTCGATATCATCAAGCATACCTCGAGTCCTCCGGAAGTCACAAGCAAATCAAGCTTCAAGCTCTTACTAACTATCTCCTGAAAAATAGTTACAAAGGGGGTGAGCTTGCGACTCAATAAGCAATTACTAATATAACAATATATATATCACTTCTCAAGAACTAATTAAGTGATGTATATATATATATATATATATATATATATATATATATATATATATATAACAAGTCTTTACTTGTTCAAGTTACACATATAACCATGCTTCCAATTCCAACAAATAACAATCACTTATAATTTAATTCCGTGACATATACCAATTCCACAAAACATATATTTCACATATACTTATGTAACCAAAGCTTATTCATTCATATCACAACATGTACCAAAATGTGTACACCACATATACCAAACATATATCAAATATATACCAAATATGTACACCACATATACTAACATATACAACTCATTATAGAGATCAAGTAAATCATGTACCCAAAAATATATTAGACATATACCAAATATATACCAAAGATATACAAGATTCAGCTTGCATTTAAAAGCAGTCTTCACGTATATCACTTTACACATATCACAGCTTTGTAGAATAAAAATAATGTAAAGTGACATTCACGTATTTTCACATGAAATTAAATCTCATTCATTCACAACACCACATAATATGGTTTCCGGCTGAAACCACCTCACATGCGCATTTCTCACAAGTGGTCACACACTGAGACTATCTTCCCCAGATCAGTCCCAGTCTCACAACCTCACAAATCCTCACATATAATTTCGGGTAGCTATTCGCCCGGATCAGCTTGCCCATCTCATATTTCATCTTTTTCATATGTGACTACTACTGGAACTATTCGCCTGACTCAGTTCCAGATTTCATAATCAGTGGAGTTATACACCCGTCTCAGTTCTACTATCACACATTTTCCTCACAAGCATGTAATTATGCCATATTCTCATACACAATCACATTTCAATATTCATATTTCACTTTCCACCATTTTCAATCAATTCACATAAATGTGCATAATTCACATTTCAACAAACAAATATTTCCTCATATCACATTCCATCACTTCATTCAACACAATTCATCATTCTCAACAAATATATGTACATCATTTCATAGCAATACATTTCTCATACTCACTTCATATCATACTCAAATCACAAATCATAAATTCTCACAATTCATATATTCAATTCACAACACATCACATCTCTTGCTCAATTCATGCATAGCATCACATAATTGCCAATTTATTTTAAGCAATATAATTCTCATATTTAATCACAATTCAACATTTTCTCAATACACACATATATATATATATACTTCAAATCACAATATACATTTTGCCTCATTTATTCATAGCACAATAATTCTTTTATTCAATAAATATTCAATTCATCATATTATTCATATCTCATCACATATTCCAAGCAATTCATTTATTGCAATATTATTCTTATTTGTAGAGAATCAATATATATATTCACTATATTAGTAATCACTTACAACAATGCATCAACTCATTCAAAAGCAAAGCTCCCCTAGTGATTAGGATCTCCAACATCCTTATCAATATCTACACATAATCCATACATCAATACCACTTAGCAAGTATGACTCTTGCATCCCATCTCAACAAAATGCAATTAAATGCAACCCCACACTCTAGGTTCAATCTATCCAAATAATTCACACACATATCCAAAAATTATGAAAATATTACTAAAGCTAGACCTATGAGTCTACTTCAAATCTCAATTAGAATTACTCAATTTGGACATGTGTAAAATTAATTATGGATTTTTGATGTAACTCGGGTAAATCAGGCAAAATAGAGTGACAACTTGAGTACAAAAATGTTCAGATATGCCAGTCACCCTTAACAGTAAATTAAGCTCTGTCTCAAAATATAAAAGTTGTAGTGGAATATCTGAATTTGCTAGATCATCAAAATTTTCTCAAATTAGAGGTCTACAATTCAAGTTGTGCTCAAAATACTAAGACTGATGCATGCTAAAAACAGAATCCAAAATTCACATATCACAACCTAACATCAATTAACCAAAATAAATATAAGGCTTACCAAATATGATGCTCAAACAACTTTTAAACATTCTTAAGCTCCCCAAAATGAATCTTAGATGTGTAGAAAATTTATCAAAAATCTCCCCAAAGCTAGACAAGAATTTCTCTTCTTCTTCCTCTCTAATAAAAATCTCTACACAACCTAACATACACACACACACACAAGCCAATCAAAATACACCATTTGCCCTACTAAAAGTCTCCCTTACTTTAATTATAATCATCACTTAATATAATAACAATAAACACCTATATATATCACTTAACAACTAATAATATTAATAATAATAATATAATCAACATTTATCTCATAATAAAATAATAAATAAATATTACCTCAAATCTCTACACCCTCTTACTAAACTTGAATTATTACTCAATAATTCCACAACTTTCTCTTTAGATAAATAACTCTAAACTTACCTTGCAAATATACCCCTCTCTACCAATATCTACAAATCCACACTTAATATGGTCCACAACTCTACTCTATATAGCATGAAAATAATATGCCTAAACAGTGTTCTAAAAACATGGGTGTTACAATTCTCCTCTCCTTATAAAATTTTTTTCCTCAAAATTTGATGATTCATACATTACACAAAATATTTTGAACTCAATTCCTCTTAGTTTCATTGCACAAACTCTTGCCCCTTTTGTTTTTCTTGCATTCTTACCAAACACACTGGATGGAAAAACTCTATGTATTTCATAATTTATAAAATCATGGCTCCCAATTGTTTTTAACAACGTATTTCAATACTTGACACTATCTTTCATCCTTTTCTATTTCTATTTTAGTGTCGTTAACAACTAAAATTTTCTTACGGGATTTGATATTCCACTTCTATACAATAAAATTCTCACATTTTCTTTGTTGTTGGCCACTAATAAAGAGGTTTTAGATCTCATTTCATCTTTATAATCTCGAATTAATTCTTTCTGAATAGAAATATACTGCAATCTCTTAATTTTAATAACTGTTGAAAATGATTTTCCATACAACTGATACTTCCAAATCTTTAATACCTAAACAATAGTAGCTAACTTTAATTCAGGTATCAGATAATTCATCTCTTGAAGTTCCAACTGTCCCTATGAATAAGCTGTTATTCTCCTATTTGGTAGTAACATATACCCCAACTCTTGTGTTGAGGCTTCAATATAAACCATATTGCTATCATTCTCAGTCGATATTACAATATAAGAGTAGTAGTATATACTTCTTCTAACTTCTCAAAACTTCGTTGGCAAGCTCTAGTGCATTTTCTTCATAATTATGTGAAAAGAAAAATATTTTCTGCCATTCCATTCTCATATTTGCTGACTTTAACATACTATTGTCCATAAAGCTGTTCAAAAATATTTTTCATGTTCTTCTATGCTTGATAATTAAATGAAAGCGTTATCAATAAAGACAACCACAACTAATTCAAATATTGTCAAAGAGTCTTGTTCATTAATGACATAAACGCAACTGGTATACCAATCAATCCAAACAACATAATTAGAAATTCACATCATCCATTTCTAGTTTTAAATACTATTTCAAAAATAAAATGTTCAATCATTTAAAATTGCCAAAATCTCGGTCTCAAGTCTATCTTCAAAAGCACTATAACATTCCTCAACTTGCATCTTTTCCTCTTATAGGCTGAATCGATATCCCGGATGATGAATTATTCAGTCTGACAATTTATCTTTTTCAATTCTTCTAATTCCATTAATATGTACAAAATAATCACTATTGATGCAGCATTTGAAAAAATTCTATTTCAATTCTGCTCTTTGATACAGTAGTAATTCCGGTATTCCTTCTCAAATGCATTAGGAAATTCCCTAATTATAAGTACATCCACTGTCTTTGAACTAATCTTCATCGATTCCTCAATATTGACTAAATAATTTTCATGCTCATTTCAAATTATATGAAAAGCAATCGGAGTTGAAACCAAGTAAACATGCACAGCTTTCATTTACCCATCATTAACATGTAACCACACACTATCATTTTCTTTATTAAGCTAAATTAAAACACTTATAATAGATGACTCAGTCTATCAATTTGTCCTTTTTAAATTCTTTAACTCTATTGATATTATTCTGCATGGTGCAATCAATTCTAAATACCACCCTTTGAAGTAATAAAGATTCAAAATCTACTTTTAAGAACAATCTTATATTTCTCTTTAGTCACAAATTAGAAAATTCTTCAATTACAAGTTCTCCCATTACCTTTGAATCAACTTCTGTTTAATCTCAATATCATCCAAAGACTCTTCTTACTCATCTTCGATCATAGGTAATACAATTACAACTGAAATCAAACTAGCATGCACAATCTCTCTTTTAATTACTGTCTCTATCTTTCTCTATTTTAAAATATCTTTATCTACCTTCTTTATATGCCAAATTGCAATAATTTCATAGTTTCATACTTAATCTATTCTTAAAATAATACTAATCTTGTTCCCAATTCAATGATTATTGAAGTCTATATATCAATTATACTATTTTACTATTTTAAAAATAAAATCCCCTCACTAAATTCATTGTCACAACATTCCAGTAGGTAGTGAAATACATATACCATGTTCTTAATAATGTAAGTGTGCTATATATATGCATATTCATGTAAATGGTCATATAAATTCAAAACCAAAAGGTATCATAAGCAACTGAATATGATGTACCCGGATTTCTATTAGATATAGGAAAAACTTCTGATTAAATGATAACATATATTAGGTATGGGACCCCAACATTATCTCAAATGGATTCTGTCCCTACTGTTACGCAGTTAAAACTGATGTCCTGTTCAAAATTTATTGGTTCCCTTTCAACTCTTAAGTCTTCTAAATTCTTTATCATATGTTCTTCCTATTGATTGACTAATATGTCTTACTTCCTGCTTTTAAAACTACTTGTTGGAAATTAGAACCTTTAGAGATTGCACTACCACTGATTTGAGTTGAAATAGCAAGTTCGCTAGTAATTTCTTCACCGATAATGTAGTTTCCACTAAATCTTTGAAAGTTAGGGATTTGATTTTCATTTTCTCTTTCTGATCTCTAAATTTTTTTTTCAAGTCTTATTTAGTTCAATTCATCAGTTGTGACCTCTTCAGGTGCATACTATGATAACCTCTCAAATTGTATCTCATAATCAACCATAAATGAATCCTTTTACCTCAAGTTTAAGAATTCAATCTTCTGTCTGTCTACATATGCCTCTAAAATATATCTCTTTGTGAATATTTTAATAAAGTCTATCCAAGTCATAATCATCGATACATTTACATTATTTTGTATTTTCTTCTACCAGCTTAGGACATCTTGCTCAAATAGTAATGTTGCATAACTAATTCTCTTTGTATTAGTACAATGAACTCAATCTAGAATTCTTTCTATATCCTGTAACCATTCCTCTGCTATGACAGCATCGCTAACACCCATGAAAACCTTTACACCTTACTCTATTATCTTTCATAGTTCTCATCATCATTTGATCAAATCTTTAATATACAAGAGTTTGCAACTTAGGGAGGGGGAGGTTGTAAATGAAAAATTACTCAAACTCATGTAATGCATGCATAGGCACTTGCCTATGTACAATTTCAAATGACTCTTTCGGGCCAATAGGAGGTGCTCGGTGCTCTTCCATCCTAAGATATGCAACGAACATTGCTATATGTCATCTCTGACTCTTACATAATATGATATGAATGCAATATATTTCCATGTCCCGAGAGAATCTAATCCCTGCTCTGATACTACTAAATATGAGACCCGCAATATGTGGCCTTAAACAATCCCAAACTCGTGTCCAAATGAATTAAATTAAAATTCTATTCAAGGACACGCATACTTACCATCACCATCATAACTCAATATACATTACTATTATACATACATACAAGAAGTGAAGCAACCATATAATATATACAGTAATTTTTTTTTTAAAAAAGTCTCCTGCAGGACACTAGCGCTCGCCAGTGGCTAGAAGTGGCTAGAAATAGCTAGGGAGACTGGCGCTTGCCAGTCACTAGCGCCCGCAAGTGGCTGGTGGTAGCTCTCCCCTCCTATGTCCCAAAACTTGCTTAAATGAACCCCTAATAGCATAGCACACACCAACACACATCATGAATAATATTTCACACATATATCTCATAAATGGTTCATTCAAATCATACACAAAATATTTGATACAACATAACCATTTACATGAAACTCTATAAACCAATACTCATATGCATATACAACACCAGTCATTGCTAGAATGCACATCACATAGTGCAATCTCATCACAACCATATACATTAACTCCCTCAAATATCATACATATGTTTGCATATTCTCATGCTTCACAACCCACCACTCATATGCATCATGCATAATACATCCTCAACACAAAAACTACATGTAGTTCAAAAGTGCATAACATTAACACAAAATGCGAATGATGCATGACGATTAGGATGGAAGTCGATATCACCAAGCACACCTCAAGTCCTCCGGAAGTCACAAGCAAATCAAGCTTCAAGCTCTTACTAACTATCTCTTGAAAAATAGTTACAAAGGGGGTAAGCTTACGACTCAATAAGCAATTACTAATATAACAATATATATATATCACTTCTCAAGAACTAATTAAGTGATATATATATATAACAAGTCTTTACTTGTTCAAGTTACACATATAACCATGCTTCCAATTCCAATAAATAACCATCACTTATAAATTTTGTGACATGTACCAATTCCATAAAACATATATTTCATATATACTCATGTAACCAAAGCTTATTCATTCATATTACAATATGTACCAAAATGTGTACACCACATATACCGAACATATATCAAATATATACTAAATATGTACACCACATATACCAACATATACAGCTCATTATAGAGATCATGTAAATCATGTACCTAAAAATATATCAGACGTATACCAAATATATACTAAAGATATACAAGATTCAGCTTGCATTTAAAAGCATTCTTCACGTATATCACTTTACACATATCACAGCTTGCATTTAAAAGTAACATTCACGTATTTTCACATAAAACTAAATCTCATTCATTCACAACATCATATGATTTGGTTTCCGGCCGGAATCACCTCACATGCGCATTTCTCACAAGTGGTCATATACTGAGACTATCCGCCCAGCTCAGTCCCAATCTTAAAACCTCACATATCCTCATATATAATTTCAGGTAGCTATTCACCCGACTCAGTTTGCCCATCTCACATTTTATATTTTTCACATGTGACCACTACTGGAACTATTCGCCCGGCTCAGTTCTATATTTCAAAATCAGTGGAGCTATATGCCCGTCTCAGTTCCACTATCACACATTTTCCTCACAAGCATGTAATTATGCCACATTCTCATACACAATCACATTTCAATATTCATATTTCACTTTCCACCATTTTTAATCAATTCATATAAATGTGCATAATAAATATTTCAACAAACAAATATTTCCTCACATCACATTCCATCACTTCATTCAACACAATTCATCATTATCAACAAATATATGTACATCATTTCATAGCAATACATTTCTCATACTCACTTCATATCATACTCAAATCACAAATCATAAATTCTTACAATTCATATATTCAATTCACAACACATCACATCTTTTTCTCAATTTATGCATAGCATCACATAATTGCCAATTCATTTTAAGTAATATAATTCTCATATTCAATCACAATTCAATATTTCCTCATTACATATATATATACTTCAAATCACAATACACAATATGCCTCATTTATTCATAGCAAAATAATTCTTTTATTCAATAAATTTTCAATTCATCATATTATTCATATCTTATCACATATTCCAATCAATTCATTTATAGCAATACTATTCTCATTTCTAGAGAATCAATATATATATTCATTATATTAGTAACCACTTACAACAATACTTCAACTCCTTCAAAAGCAAAGCTCCCCTAGTGATTAGGATCTCTAACATCCTTATCAATGCCTACACATAATCTATACATTAATACCACTTAGCAAGTATGACTCTTGCATCCCATCTCAATAAAATGCAACCCCATACTTTAGGTTCAATCTATCCAAATAACTCACATACATATCCAAAAATCATGAAAATATTACTAATGCTAGATCTATGAGTCTACTTCAAATCTTAACTGGAATTACTCAATTTGAATATGTGTGAAATTAATTATGGATTTTTTATGCAACTCGGGTAAAACAGGCAAAACAGAGTGACAGCATGAGCACGAAAATGTTCAGCTATGCCAATCATTTTTAACAACAAATTTAGCTCTGGCTCAAAATATAAAAGTTGTAGGGGACTCTCTGAAATTTATAGAGCATTAAACCTTTCTCAAATCAGAGATCTACAACTCAAGTTACGCTCAAAACACTAAGACTGATGCATGCTGAAAACAGAATCCGAAATTCACATATCACAACCTAACATCAATCAACCAAAATAAATACAAGGCTTACTGAATATGATGCTCAAATAACTTATAAACCTTCTTAAGCTCCCCAAAATGATTCTTAGATGTGTAGAGAATTCATCAAAAATCTCCCCAAAGCTAGACAAGAATTTCTCTTCTTCTTCCTCTCTAACAAAAATCTCTACACAACCTAACATACACACACACACACACACAAGTCAATCAAAATATACCATTTTCCCTACCAAAAGTCTCCCTTACATTAATTATAATCACCACTTAATATAATAACAATAAACACCCATATATATTACTTAACTAATAATAATAATAATATAATAATCAACATTTATCTCATAATAAAATAATACATAAATATTACCCCAAATCTCTACACCCCCTTACTAAATTTGAATTATTACTCAATAATTCGATAACTTTCTATTTAGACAAATAACTCTAAACTTACCTTGCAAATATACGCCTCTCTACCAACATTTACAAATCCACACTTAATATAGTCCATAACTCTACTCTATATAGCATGAAAATAATATGCATAAATAGTGTTCTAAAAACACGGGTGTTACACCAGTAGTGGCTGAGGAATGGCTCCAGAGTATGGAAAGGATTTTAAATTGATTTGATTGTACAATCGAGAAGAAAGTAAGCTGTGCGGTATCCCTATTTCAACAAGATATATAGGATTGGTAGGAAATGGTGCCGGGAAGCCGTGATATGCCCATGATGGTGACTTGGGCTCAATTCTTGAGGGAGTTCATAGAAAAGTATACACCTGCTGTGTATCGAGACAAGAAGAAAATTGAATTTCTTGAGCTTCAGCAGAATGACCTCTTGGTTGCAGACTATGAGGTACAATTCATGAGACTCTCTAGATATGCACCGGTGGAGGTAGTTACGGATGAACTAAAGAGAAATAAATTTGAGAGAGGGCTAAAATTGAAAATTGGAGAGAAGTTAGTAGTGCGACCTCCAGCATATAAAGATTTACTGGAGACTACAATAAGGGATGAAGAAATAATTATGGAAAGGACCACCTTGGAAGCAAAAAAGAAGAGAGTTACTGATACTTTTACCTCACCATTTAGAACTAGTGGTACCTCTTCATTTTGAGGTTCTAGATCCGGTTCTCATAGAGGTGGATTCAGAGAATGTGGCATGAGTCAGCCTGGTAGGTCAGTGGGGATGTCCTATAGTAGGGGCTCAGGAGGCTTTGAAAGTAGAAGGGGTTCAGCTATGTCGGTAAGAAGTACCTTCTCTTCGGTATATCCCAGATATGGTAGAGTGTATACGGGTGAGTGTTGGGGACCAAGGCCCAACATATGCTATTACTACAGTTAGCCAGGATGTTTTATTAGAGATTGTACTTTGAGGAGGGGTGTGGAACAACCTCAAGCTACTGGATAGAGTAGTATAGGAGAGAACATACCACAAGTGACCTTTGGTCGAGGAAGAGGCAAGGGTAACCATGGAGGAGGAGTTGGCACTGTCACTCAATCTGGAGTGGTAAGGCAACCATAAAGATAAGCTCGGGGGTATGCCATTACCCGACAAGAAGCTCCTGTAGCACCAGATGTTATCACTGGTATTTTTATTATACTTAATTAGAATGGACATATATTAATTGACCCTGGGTCTACGTATTCATTTATAGCTTATGATTTTGTATCACATATAAATGGCATCGTTGAACCATTAGGGTATGATGTGTGTGTCTCTATGCCTACTGGGGGTGTGGTGGATGTGAACACAATATTGAGAAATTGTCCAATTATAGTAGATGGTATTCCTATACATGTGAACTTGATTGTTATATAATTACAGGAGTTTGATGCAATTTAAAGAATGGATTGGCTATCTAAATATCATGCAGTAGTAGATTGTCAAACGAAAGAGGTGATTATGAGCATATCGGGGCATAGAAGGATAGTGAATATGGGGAAGAGGAAAATGGTTCCAACTTATCTGATTACAGCGGTCACAGCTTTCTAATTGATACGGGAGGGGTGTGACGTATATCTAGCTACCGTGGTTGATACAACAAAAGTTAGTATGGGGGTGATGGAAGTACCAGTAATTAAAGATTTTTTGGATGTATTTTTAGATGAGTTACTGGGATTACTACCGTATAGAGAAGTGAAATTTGAGATTGAGACAGTTCCAGAGGCAGTACCTATATCTATAGCTCCATATAGAATGGCACCATTGTTGTTAAAAGAGTTGAAAAAACAATTAGAAGAATTGTTAGAGAAGGGATTTATTTGACCAAGTATTTCACCTTGGGGAGCACCAGTCTTATTTGTGAGAAAGAAAGATGGAAGTATGAGATTGTGTATCGATTACCGGTAATTGAATAAGATAACTGTGAAAAATAAGTATCCATTGCCAAGAATCTATGATTTGCTCGATTAGTTGAAACGAGCTACAGTGTTTTCCAAAATTGACTTGAGATCGAAATATTGGCAACTTCGGGTGGGAGAACAATCTATTCCAAAAATGGCATTCAGAATAAGGTATGGCCACTATGAATTTGTAATATTGCCATTTGGATTAACTAACGCTCCAACCACATTTATGTCATTGATGAACAAGACATTTTAACGATTCTTGGATCAGTTCATAGTTATTTTTATCGATGATATACTAATTTATTCACCAAATAGAGAGGAGCATGAGCAACATCTTCAAATAACTCTACAGATATTATGGGAAAAGTAATTATATGCTAAATTCTCCAAGTGTGAGTTCTAGATGAAGAAAATTACTTTTTTGGGGCATGTGGTCTCAGAGAATGGTGTACAGCTGGATCAATCGAAAATTAAAGCTATAATAGCATAGGAATCTCCTTGAAATGTGACCGAAGTTTGAAGTTTTTTGGGATTAGCAGGATATTACCAGAGATTTATGAAATTTTTTTTTTGTGATTGCTAGGCCATTGACCAATTTGTTGAAGAAGAATATACCTTTCCAATGGATAGAGAAATGTCAAGACAATTTTGAAGAGTTGAAAAAGACACTCACTACTGCTTCTATTTTGACATTACCAATTGAGGAGGGAGGTTTTGTAGTGTACACCGACGCTTCTAAGCAAGGATTAGGATGTGTTTTGATGCAAAACGGGAAGGTGATAGTGTATGCTTTGAGGCAATTGCGAACCCATGAATTTAACTACTCTACACATGATTTAGAGTTAGCTGCAATTATTCATGCCTTAAAGATATGAAGGCATTATCTTTGTGGTGAGATGTTTCAAATATACACTGATCACAAGAGTTTGAAGTGCATCCCTACTCAAAAAGAATTAAATGTGAGGCAACGAAGGTGGATGGAACTATTGAAGGACTATGATTGTACTATAGACTGCCATCCAGGAAAGGCGAATGTGGTAGCAGATGCCTTGAGTCAAAAAATAGTGGAATAAGGTACAAAAATGGTTAACTATAAAACCAAAAATTTAGTAGCACTTCAAGCTATAAATATTTTGGTGGATGTTAAAGAAGATCATTTATTGGATATGTTGTAAGTGAAACCCTCAATAGGAGATCAACTCAGGGAAGCACAAATGGAAGATTCTTATTTTCAAAAGATGAAAGGGAAAGTGGAATCGACAAGAAACAAACAATTCAGCATTCGGGAGGATGGTACATTAGTGATTAAAGATCATGTATGTGTACCTGATGTTGGTGACTTGAGGAAGCATATTACGGTTGAATCCCATAATGCACCTTATGCAATGCACCCGGGAAGTACCAAGATGTACTGGAATATTAAACCTTTTTATTAGTGGCCAATGATGAGAAAGGATGTAGCAGAGTTTGTGGCTAAATGTTTAACTTGTTAGTAAGTGAAAGCTGAACATCAAGCACCTGCAAGTAAATTGTAATCTTTGAAGATTCTCGAGTGGAAATGGGAGAAGATAACAATAGATTTTATTGTGGGATTACCTCGAACTTTTTAGAAACATGATGCAGTTTGGGTAATAGCTAATAGACTTACTAAGTCTGCATATTTTCTATTGATGCAGTAGACTGATCCATTGGATAAGTTAGCTACGTTGTATGTTTCAGAGATAGTAAGATTGCACGAAGTACCATTGTCTATCATTTCGGATAGGGATCCAAGACTTACATCCTATTTTTAGGATAGCTTACAAGGAGCTTTGGGAATAAAGTTGCATTTCAGTACGACATTTCATCCTCAAACGGATGGACAATCTAAGAGAACCATTCAGACTTTAGAACATATGATGAGGGCGTGTGCACTTAAATTCAAAGGAAACTGGGATGAACATCTACCATTGATGGAGTTTGCATATAATAATGGTTTTCATTCTAGTATTGGTCTGGCTCCTTATGAAGCTTTATATGGAAGGACGTGTCAAACTATGATATATTAGGATGTAGAAGGATTGAGGCAACTTAAAGGACCTGAATTGATTCAAGAAACGGTGGATAAAATTCAAGTAGTTAAAAAGTGTCTCAAAGCAGCATAGGATCGATAGAAAAGTTATATAGACCAACACTAGAGGGAAATGGAATACCAAGTGGGAGAGAAAGTTTTCTTAAAGGTATCTCCATGGAAAGGAATCTTGAGGTTTGGCAAGCAAGGGAAATTGAGTCTGAGGTATGTTGGACCATATGAGATTATCGAGAAGATTAGACCATTGGCTTATAGGTTGGCTTTACCAATGGAATTATCTTCCATTCATAATGTATTCCATGTGTCGATGTTGAGAAGATATCGACTGGATCCGAGTCATATTGTACAAGAACCAGAGATAAAAATTTCTGAGAGACTTACTTATATGGAAGAACCGATGGAAATATTAGATCAAAGGGTGAAGCAGTTAAGAAATAAGGAAATTCTTATGGTGAAAGTCAAATGGAGGTATCATGAACCAAGGGAAGCAATATGGGAAGTGGAAGAAGACATAAGACAGAAATATCCTTATCTTTTTCCAGAAAGTGGTGAGTTATTAAATTTTGGGGATAAAATTTTATAAGGAGGGGAGAATTGTAAAACCTGTAAAGTGGGGGCTTGCAATTTTATGCATTTCATTTTATATTAATTATTAAGATTGGACATGATACGTTAGCATTCATGTGTGCATGAAGTATGTGAATTATATGCATCTTATGGATAATTACTTATTGAATTATATGTGAACCATTGGTGGTATGTGGTTAGAGAGCGGCGTTGTTAGATTGGACTTTGGGTATTGATTTAGGACTAAATTATAAGGAAGTAGGGATTTGAGTGAAGCAATTGGAAGTTTAAGGACTAGATGGAGAGAGTGACAATTCATTAAGGAGCTAAGTGGATATTTGGTAACAAATATCATAATTTTTGCCTCTATCTTCTTCTTCTCCAATGCGACATGCATTAATTGCATGAGGAAGTGTGTATGAGAGGAGGAGAGTTGCACCTAAATTATTTCAAAAGAAATTAGGGATTTGGTGGAGAGAGAGAATGGATTTGGCTATGGAATTTGTAGTCTAGGCTATAATTAACAACCTTTAAAGTTCTAGAGTATCTCTTGGTAAGTTAATTATGTTTTTGATTGAGTTGTGATTGAGTTTGGATGGTTTAAATTCATGCTCTGTTTTTACTGAAATTTTAGTCTCAATATTTTAATATAACTCGAGCTATAGAGCTCTAAATATAGTTTTGTTTGATTCTAGAAAAACTTCAGAGAGTCCTCTATAACTCTCAAGTTTTGAGTTTAAGCTAAAAATGTTGTTTAGATGGTCGAAATGGATCAGACATTTTATTGCTCACTATATCACAATGTGTGACCTGATATAGCTATAATTGCTATAATTAATTCTCTACATATGATAAATGGGTGATTTAAATTGAGATTAAAAGTAGACTCATATATGTAGGGCTTTGGTGAATTTGGTGATCATTGGATGTGTGTATGATTCTTGAGAGCATCATGATTATCATGCATAAAACATACTAACAACAGAGTATATAAGTTGGTTGTGTGTTTTTTTGTACTTTGGTTATAGGGTAATGTCAAGAGATTTAGGGGCTTATTTATGTGTATGTTTGATTTCATACTAAATGAATTATGAATATATATATATATATATATATTCATGATGATGAATTATGAACAAATGATAGGTGAGCCGGAAGCTGGTGGAAGCGGAGCCCACTAGAGGAGTCGTTGCACTCTAAGTTAGGAAGCTTTTTGAGTAAGTGGTTACTAATACAAGTATACCTTGAATTCTCTCTTTGTGTTAAATTAATTTATGTTTATGTGAATTGGTGATATTAATTGAGATTACCATTGAGTTATGGTTATTCTTATTATTATTGTGAGATGACTTGAGATGGTTTATGTTGCTTGGTGGAAGTAGCATGGTGATGATTTGGTATGTGTGAATGAGATGAGAAATGATATTTATTATAAGAATGATGTTGGAAATGTGTGTGTGTGTGCGCGCGAATGTGAGATATGAGCTGGGTGGAAATTGTGAATGTGAAAGTGAGATATGAGCCTGGCGGAAATTGGCAAGCCAATATAAGTGAATTGTGAATTGATGATATATGTGTATATATCATAGATGGTGAGGATCAGCCGGGTGGTTAATGTGAGAGGTTTATATGTGAATGTATTGAATATGGATGTGTGTTGATTTATATATATGCACACATATGAATGATTTATTATTTAATAGCTCTCTATTAATTGATATTGAGTTGTGGAGTGGTTTGAGCCACTTGGAATTATATTAATTTTGTTATCAGGTAATGAACAAAGGCTGAGATAAGGACGTGTCTTAAGCCGTGTGTTAGACACGACATGTCTTAGTCGAGACATGGGCATGTTCAAGATGGTATATTTGTCCAGAGAGATACACAGGCAAAGACACAGGCATGTTCTCAGTCGTATATGCATGTTGCTTTTTGGGCAATGAGATACATGGGTTAAGACACAAAAACACATTTGGCTATATAAGTATATGTAATTTTAGACAGAGAGATGCACGGTTTGAAATACGACCGTGTATCGATAGTAGATTTAGTTCAGAGAACTACAGGGGGAGACACATGCCCGTGTAGTCCGAATAATTAATTATCTTTGTTATTTCTTACTTAATTAGTTCTTGAGAAGGTAGAGTATGCTTATATTAGTTGTTGCTTATTGAGTTGCAAGCTCATTCCTTTGCAAATTTTTTTCTTTTCAGGATATTATAGAAAATCCTGAGTTGTATTGTCCATTGTCTTTAAGCATTGCTCAGGTGGGCCAGTGGCGAAAACTTCACTCACAAGTTTAATGTTAGCATTGTGCATCTCAATCCATTGGCATGTTCATATTATTTTGTATTAGAGGATTGTGTGAAAAGTTACAATGTATTTGTAACTGAAGCACTTGATGTATATAAGTACTTAGTATTTATAAAGTTTAAATTTTAATCAAATTCTAGTATGGATTATACTTTGTTTATGATTTTCGGTATGTTGACGTTAGGGGGCGTCACAAAAACAGACTAAGGCATTGCTCAAAATCTCATAGAGGCACCGCTTGATTAGGAAAGAGGCACCACTTTCCCCTACAGAGGCGCCACCTCTTCTCTACAAGGGCGCATGTCTTTATGACTCAGAGGCACCGCCCTTATTAGGCAGAGGCGCACGTCTCTATGCCATAGAGGCGCTGCCTCTAGGGCATAAATGGGCTGAGATGCGTGCCTCTGCACTGAGGCATCACCTCCCCATTTCAAACTAATGTACATATTTTCAAAATTTTCACAAATTGTCTGAAATCAAATTTAATCAAACGTCCAAAAGTTTAATCTAATCAATAAAACAATTCTAGAAAATCATGGGGTTTTGAAGAAGAAAGATCACTTACCTACATCATTGTTTCCTTCAACTCCCTCCCATTCCCTGTGTTACTCACCGGCTTACAGATGAAACTCAACTTAATTTCTTCTTTTGCTCTGCCTTTTCCTTTACTTCTGTTTTTCTTTATTTTTCCTTTTGTTTAGAATGATTCTGTTTCTTTCCTCAACCAGACCGTGTACATGCATGGCCTGCAGAAGAGTGGATGAGTCATCTTTACCCTCTCCCGTATGCAACACGTCCATAGATAATCATTCCATTTTTTTGAAAATAATTCCCTTATTTGATAATTTAGGCAGTTAACACCAAATTACCTTTTTATTCCCGAACTTAATTATTTTCAATTAAGTCCTTCAAATTGAACTTATTTTCTATACAATCTAGTCCTATCTAAATATATTCAGGCACGAACCCGATAATTCTCCCCCACTTAGAAAATTTCATCCTCAAAATTAGAGAACGCTAATGTCCTCAACTAGCTTGGGGTAGGAACAATTGCGGGTATCGATGTCTCATGTCTTCCTGATGTTCCCACGTGGACTCCTCGTGAGAATGATTTCTCCACAGTACTTTGACTAGCAAAATATTCTTATTGTGTAGTATCTTCTGATCTTTAGCTATGATCAATACATGTTCTTCGTTGTAGCTTAAAGTTTTTTAGTTCCACTAGTTGTTCTTGTAGTACGTGCGAAAGATCACTTCTATACCTTCTTAGTATCAATATGTAGAAAACATTGTGGATTCTAGATAAATTCAGGGGCAGTGCCAATCGATAGGCTACTGGCCGAACATGTTCGGGTCCTATGAATCTTAGGCTTAGCTTGCCGCTCTTGCCAAATCTCAGCACTCCTTTCCATGGAGATATCTTTAGAAATACCTTCTCTCCCACATTATATTCAATATCGGCTCATTTTAAGTTAGCATAACTTCTCTATCTATCCTGAGTCATTTTCGAGTTTGCTTGAACTATACGAAGGTTTTCCGTGGTCACCTATACCAACTCCGGTCCTAACAATTTTCTTTCTCCAGCTTCCTCCCAACAAATAGGGGTCCTACATTTCCTCCCATATAACGCTTCAAATGGTGCCATTTCTATGCTACTCTAATAGTTGTTATTATAAGCGAATTCCATTAATGGAACTTGTTTATCCCAATTACCTCTAAATTCCAATGCATTTGCTCTGAGCATATCTTCTAAATTTTGGATGGTACGTTCAGGTTAACCGTCCGTTTGAGGGTGAAAAGTTGTACTAAATTTCAATTTAGTACCTAACGCTTTTTGCAGACTCGGCCAAAATTGTGAAGTAAATCTTGGATCTCGATCTGATACAATCGACACTGGAGCTCCATACAATCTCACAATCTTTTTCACATACAATTCTGCCAGCTTGTTCAAATTATAGTTGGTCTTGACTGATAAGAAATGTTATGACTTCATTAATCGATCCACGATCACCCAAACAACATCATGTCCTTACTGGGTTCTCGGCAAACCTATCACAAAATCCATTGTGATATGTTTCCATTTCCATTCAGGAATTGGTAAGGATTATAATAATCCTACAAGATGTTTGTATTCAACCTTTACTTACTGACACGTCAAACATTTGGATACGAATTTTGCCACATCACCTTTCATTCCTTTCCACTAATAATTTTCCTTCAGCGTCATATACATCTTTGTACTTTTTGGATGTATAGCATACGTCAAATAATGTGCTTCTTTCAATATTTATCATCTTAATTCTCCTACATTTGGCACATAAAGTAGGTTTCCAAACTTCAAAACTCCTTTTTCACTGTAACTCAATTCTTTTATTTATCCATCTTTACCATCCTTATGTAGACTTTTTGCTTCCTCATCTATTTGTTGTGCTGTTTTAATTCTTTCTATTAAAATCGACCTTACCTTTAAAGTAGCTAATACTCTATTAGAGGAATCTACCTCAACTTCGATATTTAACTTCCTTAACTCAATCAATAGTGGTATTCTAACAATGTGAATATAATACAAATTACTGCCCGATTTTTGGCTCAGAGCATCTATAACCACATTAGCTTTTTCTGGGTGGTTTTCGATTGTGCAATCATAATCTTTTAATAGTTCCACCCAACTTCTTTGTCTCAGGTTTGACTCCTTCTGAGTTAAGATATACTTCAAGCTCTTGTGATCCGTGAATTTGACAGGTAACTCAGTACAAATAGTGTCTCCACATCTTTAATGCGAACACCACTGCTGCTAATTCTAAGTCATGTGTGGGATAGTTTTGCTCGTGTAGTCTTAATTGTCTTGATGCATACGCTACAACTTTTCCATCATGCATCAATACACAACCAAGTCCTTGCTTCGAAGCATCACTGTACATCACATAATAACCTCCTTCAACTGGTAATGTTAGTATTGGTGCCGTAACCAATTTCTCCTTTAAGACTTCAAAACTCCGTTGACATTCTGAACTCCACATGAATTTCACATTCTTCCTCAGTAGCTTTGTCAACAGTGACGTAATAATTAAGAAATCTTATACAAATCGTCAATAGTAGCTTGCTAACCCTAAGAAACTTCGTATTTCCGTTACATTTCTTGGTGGTTCCTAATTAACAATTACTGTGATTTTGTTGGGGTCCATGTACACTCCTTTAGAAGATATCACGTGTCCAAGAAATGTAATTTTATCCAACTAAAATTCACATTTGCTAAACTTCGCATATAGCTGTTTAACGCTTAAAATTTCCAATATCATCCTCAAGTGTTTCTCGTGTTCCTCCTTTGACTTCGAATATACCAAAATGTCATCAATGAACATGATCACGAACTTATCCAGGTACAGTTTGAATATGCAATTCATCAAGTCCATAAATGCAGCTCGTGTATTTGTGAGTCCGAACGGCATAACCAAGACTTCGTAGTGTCCATATCTCATCCTGAACGCAGTCTTTAATATGTCAGATTCCTTAATCCTTAACTGGTGATAACTAGAGCATAAATTGATCTTAGAGAATACTTTTACTCCTTACAATTAATCAAATAAGTCTTCTATCCTTGGCAAAGGATATTTATTTCAGATTATGACCTTATTCAGCTATCTATAATTTATACACAGTCGAAGAGATCTATCCTTCTTCTTGACAAATAGCACGGGTGCACCCCAAGGTGAAAAAACTTGGTCGAATGAATCCTTTGTCCAGTAGTTTGTACAATTACGCCTTCAGTTCCTTCAGTTCCGCTGGACCCATCTTATACAGTGTTTGTGATATAGAAGTTGTTCCAGGTATGAGTTCGATTTCAAACTCAATCTCTCTTTTTGGAACTCGTTTACTATTGGTAACTCTTTTAATTTCTCACCTTCCTTTCAATCTTCTATCACTAAGGCTAGACAGGCTTCATAACCCTTTCTAAGATTTTTTTCAACCTTTATCATCAAGATTATCTTAATAGGAGTCTTCCTATCTCCTCTAACAAATATCATTTTCCTTCCATCTTCTCCCTCTAATTTCACTTGCTTGGCAAAGTAATTTATATTAGCTCGGTAATGGCTCAGCCCATCCATTCTGAGTATAGCATCAAATTCATCAAGATGTAGGGGTATGAAATCCCATTTCATTTTACTCCTATTAATTTCTACCAAAATATTTCTACATGCTTTCTTACATACTATACTCATACCCATAGGCATGCTCACTATCACAGGTTCATTCAAATTATCCATCCTAAGTTTATCATGTATCATAAAAGTTGACGATAAGAATGAAAATATAGCACCAGGGTCAATAAGTATGCGTGCTAACTTACTGTTAATATGCGCCTTGCCTGCTATTACATCTGGAGACTTCTCTGCCTCCTTGTCCGTAATAGCATAAACCTTTGCCTGCTGCACACCTCTAATTGCAGTACTCGGCTCTCCTGGTTAGTTTTGATGAGGTTCTTTTGCCTCCATTCCTTCTTTAGTTGTGTTCGCAGGTCTTCCTGCCCTAGTTGCTCTCCCACCTCGCTCACTTCGAGGAGCATATGAGGCTTATACTAAAGGTTCTTCGGGTGGTGCCTTTGTATAGTTTTTGGCATAATGTTTGATCTCATTACACCGAAAGCATCTAACTTCCAACTGACCACACCTTTCTGATGATTTTTCCTACATATATTACACCATGATAATGCGTCTTTTCTTTGCGTGCCAAATCCAATACTAGTTTGTCATAACGGTCTCGCTGATTATCTAACCGACACTTGACTTCCCTGAGGTCGGTTTAAACCTCCTGTCTTTACATTGCTTCTGGGATATGGAGAAAATCTCAATTGTCATTCCTCATTTCTTTTCCAAGGCTCTCGCGATGACTCAAGTTGCTAATTTCATTAGGTCTGAGTCGAAGCTTCAAGTTCTTCATCTAACTTCTCATATTCCATTGCTTTCTCGACCCAGCCTCTAAAACTAGTTCCAGTTTACAAATTCAGTTTCCCTCTCAAGGATATATGCAAACCCTCTCGAAACTTCTTACTCTTTTTCTCTTCGGTTGGGTAGATATCCTTGGCATATTTGTATAAGTCTTCAAACTTATCCACGTACTCTCTCACCGTTATCAGTCCTTATGTTAGATTGATGAATGCAGCCAACTTCTCATTTTAATAATTTTCCGTCAGATATTCTCTGTGAAACTCTTCCTGAAATACCTGCCGATTTAGGGTTCTCCATAGAGATTCTGAATTCGAGTTAACCAATCATCATCTTTATCGAACATCAACCCATAAACATTGCCCATCTTTTCTTTATTGCTCAGTTGTAGAGTTGTAAAAGCTTTCTCCATGATCTTGATCCATTTGTCAGCCTGTCCTGGATCCAATGTACCGTAGAAGTCATACGTTCCACATTTATTTACGTATTCAATTATGTATCCGGGCCTCTTATACTTTTCCTTGTCCCTTTTTGCCATTACTATGGCCATAGTTCGAGCCAATTCCACATCCATATACATCATTGGTGGCACTAGGTTAGCTTTATTTCTATGCACAGGCTGTGGTGGCTGTCCATTTTGTGCTCGCTATGGTACGTTAAAATTAAGCACCGTTACTCTGGTTGTCGAACTACCTTGCCTATTTTTCACACCATATGCACGCCTATCAATCCTTTCATTGCTAACGGAGGCTTCTAATGGGATTCTATTCCGTGGTATATTTTTGCTTCTATTCGCATTTTCTACCCTTTCCACTATATCCATTTTATCTGCCTGGGCACCTCAGCCTCTCGGTCTACCTCGAGTACCTAAACCACCTCCCCTAGTTCTTGCCATTACTTAACTTCCTACAATTTAAGATCAATTCATTCAGTACTCTTAAAGTATCATATATCACATCATCAATCATCACTATTCATTCATCAAGTAATTTTCTTCCAAATCTCAAATTTCATAGCCTAAGCTTTAAAAGTCATTAAAGATACCATTTCCACAATCTAGATACCAAAATCAACAACATTCTTAACCTTATAATCTAAACTTTCAAAACCTGGCTCTGATACCAAAAATTATGACACCCCTCCCTACCGGTACCCACGTTGGATAAATTTACAATTCAGACTGTCCAGCACAGAGTAACAGTGCAGAAAGGTACCACTTTTGAGAAAGTAACTAATAAAGCTATCCAGATTTACTGGTTTAATAAATGGGGTTAATAACATTTAAATCGCTCAAATCATATCTTAATACTATCCAATCAGGTTGTTTGCTTATCTTGTATCTTTGTTTATTGCTTAATAACAATCCTAAAAATTGTCATACACATAACATCCACCAATCATAAAAAATAAAGATAACAAGCTTATGTATACAAGCTAAACATTGAAACACTGATATTGAAAAATATAATATACATATATATGTACAGAATAATATACAAGGTCAGTGTTCAACGGCGAGGAGAAAAACTAAAGAAAAAGGGCTATAAAAAATATATACAATATAATACAATAAAAGGGACCAAAGGCCCTAACAAATCTCTAGAAAAGATAGACTAACTACCCTAGGATGTGCTACCTACATATTTATCTAAAAGCAGTAGCGACAATCCTAAACCTCAACCCTCTGCCGATAAAAAGTGGCATAATATCTACAGCTGCTGGTAAACAGCTAAGTCTAAGTCAGGGTGACCCGGACTCTAACCTGTGTCTCATAGGTAACAGAAATGACTGTCAGACAACCATCTAAAAAGTTATTTTTGATAGTACTAGTGCGGTACTCAGTGGCTATGGGGTCTACGGAGACTCGAAAGGATAGCTCAGCGTCGGGATCATATTGAATATAATACAAGAGCAACATCTCGTCATCATGTAAGTCTAAAGTCTGGGCTATCCACATGGTCACCATTATTCTATATAGATATGTACAATAGCAAAGCTGAAAATAAAATTATTTTATAAAAGAGAGTGGTGAGTATTTCTATGTGAAATATCCAGTGATGATCTAAATAAAACTCTCCTTATAACTGAAATAATAACATTTCAAATAATAAATAAATAAATTAAAAATCAATCAATACAACAGTTAAAACATTAACTGCATACCTAAGAGTCAACAACGAATATTCAAAACATATATATATCAAATCACATTTGATTTCTTTAAATTAATATAATCATATCACAAATGACTCTTTATAATAATATATAGTCAAGTTGCTATCAATATGGTGGGTACCAATCAGCACATTGAAAGTTCGGCCCAGATATGCATACCATAATCATAAATCACATAAGTAGCCAAAAGTCTCATTTCTGTATCCCGGATACAAAAAATAACATGAGTCGCTGTGTCCCGGATACAGTCTTATATCTCATTGAACCTTGCCATACCCCAGGGACGGTCTTACTACAACCTTTTAATATTCAATCACTCAAAATCATTCAAATATCATAATTTCTTAACTTAATCTTGGTCTCAGCGAAGCAAAATACTATAAACATATCTCAGTATTCAAATTCAGTTCAAAAACAAGTTTTACTTCTAAAACAAACTGAGGCATCGCTTAAAATCTCACAGAGGCACCACTTTCCCCTACAGAGGTGCCGCCTCTTCTCTACAGGGGCGCATGTCTCTGTGACTCAGAGGCGCCGCCCTTATCAGTCAGAGGTGCATGTATCTGTGCCATAGAGGCGCTGCCTCTAAGGCCTTAATGGGCTGAGGCGCGTGCCTTTGCACTGAGGCGTCGCCTCCCTATTTCAAACCAACGTACATATTTTCAAAATTTTCACAAATCGTCTGAAATCAAATTTAATCAAATGTCCAAACGTTTAATCTAATCAACAAAACAATGGTAGAAAATCATGAGGTTTTGAAGAAGAAAGATCACTCACATACGTCGTTATTTCCTTCAACTCCCTCCCCGTTCCCTGTGTTGCTCACTGGCTTACAAACAAAACTCAGCTTAATTTCTTCTTTTGCTCTGCCTTTTCCTTTGCTTATATTTTTTTTATTTTTCCTTTTGTTTAGAATGATTCCGTTTCTTTCCTCAACCAGACCATGTACGTGCATGGCCTGTAGAGGAGTGGGTGAGTCATCTTCACCGTTTCCCGCATGCAACACGTCCATAGATAATCATTCCATTTTTTTAAAACAATTCCCTCATTTGATAATTTGGGCGGTTAACGCCAAATTAACTTTTTATCCCTGAACTTAATTGTTTTCAATTAAGTCCTTTTAATGAAACTTATTTTCTATACAATCTAGTCCTATCTAAATATATTCAGGCACGGACCCGACATAAGTTATACTAAAACTATGTATCAATATATGCATTTCTATTAATACAATTGAGAATACTATCTTACACTAAATATATATAATCATATTCATAATTACTTACACAAGTATTTCCACTCCTTCAAAATAGATGCTCTCCTATTTATTTGCACCACTTTTATCCTTATCAATGCCTACACAACATTCACAAATTAATATCACATAGCAAACAAGACTCTAGCACTTAACCTCAACTAAATGCAACTAAGTGTCATTCCATACTCTAGATTCAAGGTGACCCAATGTATGCTACAAAAGTCCAAAAATCATGAAATTGCTATTAAAGATATATAAATGAGTCTACAACAAATTCCAATTGGAATTTATCAAATTGGATATGTATGGAATTCAATACGCATTTTTGAATAAAATCGGGCAAAATAGAGTTGCCACCTGAGCACGAAAATGTCAAGGTGAATTACTCAACCTAAACTGCAGAATTTGGACTTCCTTAAAACACAATAGTTATAGTAAACATACTGAAGGTTTCATAACATTAAATATTGCTCCAATCATAGGTCTATAACTCCAGATATGACTAAAATAAGATGACTGAAAAATAGGGCATATAAAACCCGAAAATCAACATTCAAAACCTAACTTACATAAATCAAAAATAAATACAAAACTTACCAAATGGGAATTAAATGCATATGAGACTTCTCAAGGCTTTCTAAGACACCAAATTTCTAGCTAGAGAAAAATCAAACTCTTCCAAAATCCTCCCCAAAGCCTCTCTTCTTCTCCTCTACGTTTTTCTTCACCCTCACACACATACACACACAAGTTGATATACACTACAACTCCCACCAATAAAAAATGGCCAAATAGCTCCTCCAAAGTCTCCCTACTAATAATTACTTAATGCACTATTATCTTAATAATACTAATAATAATAATATAATAGATAATTATCAACAATTTTAAATAAAATAATACATAATATCACTGCCCTCCTTAATGAACTAGGCTAATTACTTAATAATCCACAACTTTCTCATCTAACAAAAAACTCCTAACTTTCTTAATATTTAAACCCCTCTCTACCTAAAATACATATGCCCCACACATATATGCAACTCATATCTCTACTTCACATGCCAAGACATTACTATGCATGAACAGTGCTGCTAAAATCAAGGGTGTTACAAATAGTCTTGGTGTCTTGTTGGAAAATTAAT
>CATIWO010102026.1:0-27560 GCA_949673435.1 Macaranga tanarius | reverse complement strand
ACAAAGCCAATCGATCTTACTTTTCTCATAATCAATGGTCACAAAGCTAATCAATATCACTTTTCTCATAATCATCAATTCCTCACTTATTTCACCTTTTTATGAAACACAACCCATCATAATAATTCATTATCAATAATTTACCAACATTTCATCAATGCTCACATTCATAGCATTCAACATACACATTTATAGTGTCCATTACACAACACTCATATATCATCACTGATTTACACCTCATTACATTTGTAATACATAAAAATGTGTAACTCATTCCACATTATATATTCAACACAATTTTATCAAAACAATCCTCATATTAACATCTCTTCCATGATTACCAATTTATTCTCATATTCATAACATTCAACCTTCTAAATCAAAATAGAGAATATACCAACCATATACCAAAAGTATACTAAGAGTATACCAAGGATATACCAAAGGTAAACCAACCATATACCAAGAATATACCACTATGCACACACATATCATCATTTTCCTATATTATCATTACCAACATATGTTCACATATCCAATACACCAAAAAGGTGGAACTCATTCCACATCATATATTCATTCAATTCCATTTTAGGAATACACAATAATACACATTAAGACAAAGCATATGTACACAAACATATATCAATAGTTACTTACCTCCAAGTGCTCCTTACTTCAAAAAGGGTCTTTCTTTTAATGATGAGTGCTTTCCTTCCCTTTATGAATTCCTACACAATTTCATGTATATCAATTCAACAAGCAACATTGAAATCACCCTAACCTCATAAAGTGCACCAATTGCTCAAAGTTCAACAAGACCTAGGCATACTAACATAAGTCAAATAACTCAAAAATTGTTACCAAATCTAGGGTTATGTGTCTACAATAAATTCAAATTGGAATCACTCAATTTGGTTTTGTGTAGAATTAATTATGGATTTTAGAATCCATTTGGCCAAAATAGAATAAAACAGGGCATCACTATGAGCTCTGAAATGTCCAACCCTAATTGGCAAGCTTAACATCAAAATTCGGCCAAGTTCAAAACATAAGAAATCTAGAGGACTCTTTGAGGTTTCCATAACATTAAAGCTTGCTCAAATCAGAGTTGTAAAACTCAAGATATGGCAAGAATAAAATGACTGAAAAATAGAGAGGCAGAATTCGAAAATTGCAATTAAGAAAGTTCAACTCAAACCAATCCAAAAACACAAGAAAGCTTACCAATTGATGCTTCAATGGATAAAAGAACCTCTAAGGCTTCCTAAAGCAATGAATTGCTCACTTGAATCAGCTCCCAAATCCTCCAAAATCACTCTCAAGCTCCCTCTCTAAACTCTCTTCTTCTTCTTCTCAAATTCTCTACAAACTCCACCACACACCATACACATATAAATTAAATATACCTATATATTATTAGCCAATCAACTCTCTCCAAAATGCCCCTAAAGTCTTCTTCACTTTACTAAATAATTATTACCTATTATTATATTATTATATTACATATATATCTGTTAATTACTTATAACAATAATAATAATAATAATAATAATAATAATAGTAATAATAATAATAATAATAATAATAATAATAATAATAATAGCAACAACAATATAATAATAAATGGACATAATTAAATACACCCAAATATCATCACAAATATCCACTTTGGTCCTTAATGAATCACTCTTCTTCCCAACTAGTCCCTCAACTTATAATTGCTACAATCAAGCCCTTACACTCTAGTCCCTTTCTACCATTTCAATACAATTTTAAACTTAATTAAAATCCACCATCTGGCATGTATAAAATATATTACATACGTCATACTTACGTATGTTTTAGGGCGGGTGTTACATTTCTCCCCTCCTTATAAAAAATTTCGTCCTCGAAATTTACTACTCACTACTTACAAGGAATAAGTATAAATATTTTTGGCTTCATTAGCACTTTTACCCATCATATTGCTATCTCCTTATTTCCTAATTGCTTATCATAGACATTCACATTCACAATGCATAAATTAATTACACATTGTATTAATTTAGTAATCCACTTGTATCACATCCATACCATCCTCAACATTTCCTAACACAACCCATAGATCATAACTCATCTATTGCACACTAGACTTTATTATAAGAACCTAACGACAAAAACATAATTTACGAGGAATCTACCGAAATTTTGGCAGAACCTCCCTTAGCCTAATAGACATCTCCTTACTATAGTAGGGTCAATCCTGCAATAACAACTATACTTCTATAAACAATCCCAATTAGGTTCAGTTATCCACCATAGTACAATTACATATTGTTCCGCATATCTTGGACTAAATATTCCTTTCTTTCAAAATCTTTAAAATTTCACTTATTTGAGCCTTAGCAAAGCTATGCAACTTCCTGCATTCAAATGAGGCTCTAAGCAACTTAGAAATTCTTCAAAGACATACTTAACATTATCAATTCATTCCTAATTGTAAGGTATTCAATAAATCATAGTTTCAAACATTTATATTCAAACATGTATATTCATACCTTCATAGTCTTATAGTCTCAATAGCTCTTCCATACAATAAATCTCATCCACAAATACAAGCTTAAAGTATCTACATATAGAACTATACCATTCATATTTCAACATTATATTCATTTTCTCACATCATTCATTCAAGCCACATACACATTTATAATTCACCTTTTCAACAACCACTTCTCATTAAATACTGCATTGAATCACGATTCCATATTCTCACAATCAAGAGAATCAATATATACATACTTATGTATCATTCATACCACATCATTTACTTCTCTAAATTATTCATAGCAACACAATTCTCATAGTAGATTACAATTCATACATCTTCACAATATATATATATATATACATAATTTCATTTCTCACCTCATTTAATCAATCAATTTAATATAATTCAACATTCTAAAAAACATATATACATATTATGTATACATCACACCACATCACATACTTGTCAATTCATTTAAAGCAACATAGTTCTCATATTCAAGAGAATTAACATATATACTATTATTTTAATAATTACTTATACAAAATGCTTTAACTCTTTCAAAAGCAAGGTTCCCTCAGTGAGTGGTGTCTTCTATATCCTTGTCCACTCTTACTCACAAGCATGCATCAATACCACATAACAAGCATAAATGCAAAGACACTTATTATGTCCACCATTCAGTATCCTCATCACACACCCATATATACATTTGTATATATAGAAATAAACACACTTACAATCATTATTTCATTTTTTTTCATATTCACAACATTTCATTTGATCTTTTCGATGGACACTTAGCCAATCGATTTAATATCAACTTTTCACATTGTTGACGGTCACTTAGCCAGTTAACATAACCAACTTTACACATTGTCAATGGTCATAAAGCCAATCAACATAACTAACACATTCCACATTGTTGATGGTCACAAATCCAATCAATATAATCAATGTATTCCACATTATTGATAGTCACAAAGCCAATCAACATAATCAACACATTCCATATTATTGATGGTCACAAAGCCAATCAATATAATCATTATTTCTCCCAGTCGATGGTCACAAAGCCAATCGAAAAAATTAACATATTCCACATTGTTGATGGTCACAAAGCCAATCAACATAATCAACACATTCCACATTGTTGATGGTCACAAAGCCAATCAACATAATCATCATTTTTCACAGTCGATGGTCACAAAGCCAATCGATAAAATCAACATATTCCACATTGTTGATGGTCACAAAGCCAATCAATATAATCATCATTTCTCACAGTCGATGGTCACAAAGCCAATCGACATAATCAACATATTCCACATTGTTGATGGTCACAAAGCCAATCAACATAATCATTATTTATATCCAATAAATCAACCTCAAGTTCATAATAAATACTAATTAAAACTATAATTCTAATACCGACATTTCATATTTATCTCGTTCAATCATATATTTTACAATAATATATCAATCTCATTTATATCCATACATGAATCAATATCCACATATACACTTGCAACATTCTTACAATTACTCACAATTTACTAAATTAATACATAGATGAATATAAGTATAATTAATAGCATTTGAGTGCACCTCACATAAGCTTACATCTTAATACTTATTTAATATTTGTACACATCTCTTCTAAAAATGTATTTCTCTATCAATGCCCTCAGAAAATCTATTCATATTAATGTCACCTTTAATATCGTCTTCCACCAATTCAGAGTATCTTGCTTGTATAATTATACAGATAACTGATTCTCTTCTTACTAATACAATTAATTCAATAAAAAAAATTTTCTTCCATATTTTATAGCCATTCCTTTGCTATGATAGAATCACCAATCCCCGTGAAAACCGTTGCACAATGATCTTTTATCTTCTAATAACTTATTGATTGTACCATCCACTTGCCTTTAATTCGTAGCTTTCACCCTTTTAATCAGTTCTCAATTATGCAAGAATATGCATTTATAGAGGGGTTATAAATAGAATTTGTTCAAGCTCATATAATGCATACATATGTAGCTGTTTATAAATTAACTCTGGTAACTCATTTGGGCCGATGAATTGAGCTTGGTGTCCTTCCATCTTGACATATGCAATGTACATCACTCTATACAACTCATAATTTATGCATGATATATCATGAATGCATCATATTCTCATGTCCCAAAGGAATCTAATCCCCGCTTTGATACCACTAAATGTGACGTCTCCAAACATAATCATACACGTGGCTCTATCAAACATGTACATATGGCAATCAAGCATCTCAAATTAAGTATAATAAATTTTCCCCTATAAAATAATACTTATATATATGTATCCACAACTTATAATATACATACATGCTAAGCATTTTACACATACCCTTCTAATTGATACACACATACTACAATAACTATCTGATAAACAACAATGCCTTTTGATATGAAGGATGAAGGTTGGGTACACCATAGCTCACTTCAGCCCACCTATAACTCCAATTTAAACTTAAAGCCCTTTTTCTACTCAATTCTTGAAACATTCCAACAGTAAAGGGGTGAGCTTGCAACTAAGTATGCAACTATGAAAACAGTTACACACATATACCCATCACATAAGAGCGGATTAAATAGAGCATATAAACATATATATAAGACGCATTCTGATGATATTAATATAGTCTTTAAATCCCCTACTTAGTCCATATATACTCACCATAGAGTTACATTACCATTGGCACTACATTGAGTGCGTATGGGAGTCCCAATGAAAAATGAGTCAGTGAGCACTAAAATGTTAAGCTCATTTTGAGAACCTTAAAGATAGATTATCCTTAATATCAAAATATATAATTGTATAAGACTCTTTAAAGTTTCTATAGCATTAAACCACGCCTCATTTGGAGCTCTGTAGCTCAAGTTATGGTCAAAATACTATAATTCTGCAAGTAGGCCGCGCATGGCCATGCGAGGAATGCACACGGCCGTACGCCAGTGCCTGAGAGCTCGGATTCCACACTTCTGTGACCACATGGCTGTGATACCTTGGCACATGGTCATGTTTGAAGGTCTGCGAGCATTACCAAAAAGGTGGAACTCATTCCACATCATATATTTGTTCAATTCCATTTTTGGAATACACAATAATACACATTAAGGCCAAGCATATGTACACAACATATAACAATAGTTACTTACCTCTAAGTGCTCCTTACTTCAAAAAGGGTCTTTCTTTCAATGATGAGTGCTTCCCTTCCCTTTATGAATTCCTACACAATTTCATGTATATCAATTCAACAAGCAACATTGAAATCACCCTAACCTCATAAAGTGCACCAATTGCTAAAAGTTCAACAAGACCTAAGCATACTCACATAAGTCCAATAACCCTAAAATTGTTACCAAATCTAGGGTTATATGTCTACAGTAAATTACGATTAAAAGCAATCAATTTGGTTGTGTGTGGAATTAATTATGGATTTTAGAATCCATTTGGCCAAAACAAAATAAAATAGGGCATCACTATGAGCTCTGAAATGTCTAGCCCTAATTGACAAGCTTAACAGCAAAATTCGGCCAAGTTCAAAACATAGAAATCTAGAGGACTCTCTAAGGTTTCCAGAACATTAAAGCTTGCTCAAATCATAGTTGTAAAACTCAAGATATGGCAAGAATGAGATGACTGAAAAATAGAGAGGCAGAATCCAAAAATTACAACTAAGAAAGCTCAACTCAAACCAATCCAAAAACACAAGAAAGCTTACCAATTGATGCTTCAATGGATAAAAGACCTTATAAGGCTTCCTAAAGCAATAAATTACTCGCTTGAATTGCCCAAATCCTCCAAAATCACTCTCAATCTCCCTCTCTAAACTCTCTTCTTCTTTTTCTTCTCAAATTCTCTACAAACTCCACCACACACCACACACATATATCAATTAAATATACCTATATATTATTAGCCAATCAACTCTCTCCAAAATTCCCCTACAGTCTTCTTCACTTTACTAAATAATTATTACCTATTATTATATTATTATATTACATATATATCTCTTAATTACTTATAATAATAATAATAATAATAATAATAACAACAACAACAATATAATAATAAATGGACATAATTAAATACACCCAAATATTATCACAAATATCCACTTTGGTCCTTAATGAATCACTCTTCTTCCCAACTAGTCCCTCAACTTATAATTGCTACAATCAAACCCTTACACTCTAGTCCCTTTCTATCATTCCAATACAATCTTAAACTTAATTAGAATTCACTATCTAGCATGCATAAAATATGTTACATACGTCATACTTACGTATGTTTTAGGGCGGGTGTTACAATATTATTATAATTATTATTTTATTGTATATTAATTCATATAAATATATATTATAATAACCAAGATGATATAGTTTTGCACAAAACTATGTCATTTTATCCAAAACTACGTCGTTTCAATTAAATTAAGTAGTGACCTTATAAACAATAAATAAAAAAAATTTAGGTCATTTTTATTAATTAAAATACATTATTATTATTATATTTAATAACTTATTAATTTTTATTTTTCGAAAGTAATCTTGTTGGTATTATTTTAAATTAATGAGGTAAATAATATTATTAGTTTTATTAGCCTTTTATTAGTTTTCCCAAAGTATCATGAATAATTTTATTTAAAGTTTTGAAAGGGAAATGACCTCAATTTTATATTTTATAATGGCCATCTTAAAGGATTAAGAGAGCAGTAATATATTATATTTACTTCAATTCATTTTTATTGAACATTGTCTATAATTAACTAGCATGTTTGGATGATTATATATTTTATTTGATAAATAATTAGTTTACATGACTATTTTTATTAAGAAAAAATTAAATTAAATTATAATTTTAATGAAGATATAATTTTTTTTATTAAAATTAGTCTCATGATGATATCTATCAATATTGATTTATTATTATTATTAAATAGAAATTAATAGGGATAATGACATGGTAAGTCCTAAAAGTATGGTCGATTTCATAATTTAGTCTTGAAAAAAAATTTACTAACAATTGAGTTCTACAAAAATTTAAGATTATCACCGTTAGTCCTAATCCGTTAACTCTAACTATTTGTGTTGACATGGCACACACATCAACTTTTTTTTCACACTTCAGTTTCCACATCACCCTATTTTTCACACCTCACCTTCTATATCACTCATCTTCCACCTCACCCTTCTTCTTCTTCTTTTCTGTAAATTTTTCAATCAAATATTATGTACCATCAACTATGACTAATGGTTTTTCTCTCTCATTCTCTCATTATGTATCTTTAAACTCTAAAATAAAAACTTCTAATTTGATTTGAATTCCAAAAAATCCCAAAATTAAAACCTATCTATCAAGCTTCCATCTATGATAAATCTATCTAACTGTTTTTTTTTTCTCAAGCTCCACCTATCGCCAGTCCACCACCATCTCCATCTATGCTGCCTCTACTCCATCTTTTGTCGAGTCATCTCCATTTAATCCTCCATCATCTTTTATTGGGTTGAGCGCATCTGATTTCCTGTCTTATCATGCTGTCATGCAAATTTAGGTCTATGAGTGTAAACCTTGGACAAGTGCTCCAAAAACTTAATTTAAAAGTTGTTTTACTTTTCATGTTCTATATTTTTTGAGAAATGAAAATTAATATTTGTATATCTCTATATATTCTTATATATTTTTTTGTATTAATTTTGGTAGCATTTATTGATGATCTATAATTGATCAACACGAATATTGGTGGAAAAAAAATACTCCTGAAAAGATATTAGTTTTTTTAAGTTATATGTAATGATGTTGCTTTTTAGTTTATTGACAAAAAAAAATTATGTTGCTTGTTTATATTTTAATTCCTTTTAGTTTTGAATGTTTCAATGATTCAAAAGTTTAATGTTGTTGTTATCTTTTTTTCCTTTATATATATATATATATAGGTGGTGTTGTAGCTTCGGATGGTGTCCATGTGGTGATTGCAATGGTGTTGGACAATAATGTAGTGGTCTTAAAAAAATAAAGTGGGTTTGTATTTATTTTATTAGTTTTAGGTGGTTATGGATTTGTATTTTAGTGCCAAAGAAGAAGAAGAAAAAGAAGAAGATGAAGATGATGATGAGTAAGGTGAGGTGTGAAAAATAGGGTGATGTGGCAGCTGAAGTGTGAAAAAAGGTTGATGTACATGCTATGTCAGCACAAACTGTTAGAGTTAACGGATTAAGAGCCCGTTTGGATCAGCGTTTGATCCAGCGTTTAGTATAAAAAGATCAACAACTTGTTTAGTTGAGCGGATGGTAGCCTTTCTCACCGTTTTATTTTCCAAAGAAACGCAATATTCTAATAGCTGCAATTTGGAGATGTTAGGAGCGGTGGTAACATTTCAAAATTTTTTTTCCTTCCTCTACCCTTAATTATTTCTCAACATTAACCAATTAATCTACAACACAACACCAATTTTACATATTACTATTAAAAATTTATAGTATTTTGGAAAAAACAACATACCACAAGAAAGAGAAAATTATGTTTAATTTTATGTCATAAACCATTTCGGAAACAAATGTCGAAAATGTTAATTTGATGAATAGTACTATTCACACAATGTCAAAAAATTATAGTATTTTAGAAAACAAAATATAGCACTAGGAAGAAAAAATTATATTGAATTTTATTTCGTAAACCTTTCAGATATGGATATCAAAAATGGTAATTTGATTAATAATACTATTCATATACTGTCAAAAAATTGTGATATTTGTTTTAAAAAAAATATACCACGAGGTAGAGAAAATTATGCTGAATTTTATGTCGTAAACCATTTCGGATACGGACGTCAAAAATGGTAATTTGATGAATAGTACTATTCACACACTGTCAAAAAATTGTGGTATTTTTGAAAATAAAATATACCATGAGGAAGAGAAAATTATGTAGAATTTTCTAACGCAATATGTTTCGGAATCGGAGTAGGAATAGATAATTAAAAAAAGTAAATTTGTAATGAAATTTTGCATGGAGAAAAGTAAATTTGCATGAAAGTTGCATGAAAATTTTGCGTGAAAAAAAGCCCGTTACTATTCACACACGGTTACTATTCACACACCCTTAAAAAATTATAGTATTTTATAAAATAAAATATACCATGGGGAAGAGAAAATTATGTAGAGTTTTATAACGCAATCCGTTTCGAAAACGGACGTTGAAAATGGTAATTTGATGAATAGTACTATTCACACACTGTCGAAAAATTGTGGCATTTTTGAAAACAAAATACATCATGAGTAAGAGAACATTATATAAAATTTTCTAACGTAATCCGTTTCAGAATCAGAGTCGGAATAGTTAATTAAAATAGTGAAAAAATATAAATTTGCATGAAAATAAAATAGTAAATTATTGTGAATTTTATTTTACATGAAATTTTGCATGAAAATGAAATAGTAAAAAAAAAAAAGTAAATATTGTTCACTACACTGTAGCATACTTTTTTTAAATTTTATTGTGAATTTTATTTTATTGGGTAAATTCTATATTTTTATTTATAATTCATTCGATATTTTTTAACTTTTTATATTATGATATTTTTTTGTTAATATATTTATATTGACATAAATATATATTTATATGTATTTGAAAAATATTTAACATCATAATAATCTTTAAAAATACAAACAAATAAATTTAAATAATAAGTTGTCCTTATTGGTAATTTCATATTGTAACAGCAACAGCTTCAACAGCTAATCCAAATACGTAATTACTAACAACAGCAACAGCAACAACTAACTTAACCATAACAGCAACAACAACAACTAACTTAACCATAACAACAACAACAACAGCAACAACTACAGCTAATCCAAACGGAGCCTAAAACTAACGGTGATAATTTTAAATTTTTATAGAACTCAATTGTTAGTAAATTCACTTTTAGAACTAAATTGTGAAATCGACCATACTTTTAGGACTTACGGTGTCATTATCCCAAAATAATAATGTTATTATTATTCTCAATTTAGTAATATAAAATGTGTTTAAATTTTTAAATTTTCAAACCGTACCGTACCATACCATACCGATTTGTTTCGAAAGAATCAAATTTATGTACTGAACTGTATCGAAAAATGGTATAGTACGACTTGAAAATTTTTAAATTTGGTACTGGTATTGAAGATTTTATTTTTCAAATCCTCAAAATTTAGTACAATACTAAAATTTTTTTGTCCCAAATTTATTCGACCCATGCTTACCCCTAACCTTACATAATAATAATAGGAAGTCAAGTGAGGATTGTATCACTGATAAACCTTTTTAGGTTGATGATGATGATGATTATTATTATTATTATTTTATTTTTTTTATACGAAGAGTTAATAAATTACTCACCATGTATATAATAAATAAAAACTGCAAATTACTCAAATTACCATCAACTTGGACAATTTTCTTCTTTAACTTCTCTTACCTTATAAGATATCAACTTTTTAAACTTTCAATAGTTAATAAAAAAAAGTTTTTAACTCTTTAAAAATTTTCTCTTAAGTACTAAAAAAACACAAAAAGATAACAATATCTTTATACATTAACAATCAAATAAAATAATTAAATAACTTTTATGCATAAACAAATAAACAAAATTGTTCTTTTTTTTAAAACAAATAACATTCTTTGTTTTTTTGTAATAAATCACAATTTTTTTTGGCAAAAATTCTTTTTCCATTTTTTTAATTTGATATTTCATGTGTTTTTAATTTTTATTTCTTTTAATTTTAAACTTAACACACTTTAATAAAAAAATTATATTATTTATATATTTATTTTTAAAATTTATGAAAAATAATTTGCTATGAAAAATAAAATATAATTTTTTAAATATAGAAAAATATTTTAATGACTCGTATTTTCATAAGAGATTTTAAAGAGTTAAAATTGTTTTTTCATTAGTTATTGGGAATTCAAAAAGTCATTTCATATGGTAGGAGGAATTCCTCTTATATGGATTAGAGAAAAACAATTGTCCCATCAACTTTGGGACAAAAAAACAAGGCCACAATTTTCTTGATCATTTCCAAGCTAAATTAATCCTTAACTATTGTATCACACAAGCATTTGGATCTTCTTCAATAGACCTTGCATATTAATATGTAGTCAAGTGAGGATTGTATCGCTGGTAAGCCATTACAAGCTCCTGTCCCAAAATCACACAAATTGGGAGCGTCAGGAATAACAACACTGTATAATAACTGGCAGAAAATAAAAAAAAAATAAAAATTGCAGGAATATAAAAAGAGAAAAGGCAAATTTTGCAAGAGTTGGACCTATATGTCACGTTCTGTGCTGTCAACTTTTTAAGAGAAAGTGAGTGCAACTGTTTCACTATCCCACCACAAATTGTCCACCCAAATTCTACTTGCATTTTGACGTAGCAAAAGGTATAAAAACAAGGATAACTATCATAAACTGTTGAATCCTTCAATTACCAGTAGGTAATCTTCTAAAACCTGTTGAATCCTATGATTACCAGGAATTAGGCATAAAAAATCATTGATTCCTTAGAATACCGATAATTAAAAAAATAGGGTTAATTTCATAGATTCATCAAAACTGTCCCCAAATATAAAATATAGAGTATAAATAGGCAAAAGTCTAAAAAAACCTAAAAAACACAAAAGGCCAAATAAAAGCCCACAAATACCAAAAAAAACATACTAAAAACTTTAAAGCCCAAAATGAAGCCCTAAAT
This sequence comes from Macaranga tanarius, assembly GCA_949673435.1. Classification (NCBI taxonomy): domain Eukaryota; kingdom Viridiplantae; phylum Streptophyta; class Magnoliopsida; order Malpighiales; family Euphorbiaceae; genus Macaranga; species Macaranga tanarius. The sequence continues at coordinate 15,240 of CATIWO010102026.1, read as the reverse complement.
AATTGAATTTGGATATTGAACTGGGGTGCATCAGGCTCGCTTTAGTGTAAGCCTTCTAGATCTCTGAGCCAGCTTCTATTTGATATATTATGGGCTCCGTAACTCAACTGATGCCGAAAGTTAGGCGAGAAATTCACGAGACTTGCAAATACATCTCTATCTTCTCTAAAATCTTCACTTATTACTTGAACAATTTCATTGCACTCAATTAATTCCAAAGATTGAAGCCATCGAGCATGAATGAGGCTTGTCATATTCTTAAGTGGATAGTTGGAAATTCTCACTGAACGAAGGTTGGGAAACCGTTCCTACCTACGAATATAGTAATGCTCCAATGGGCTATATGATAAATCTTCCTATTTTTCTACCTCAATTTCCACCTCTGTCAAAGAGGAGCACTACAATAATTCAAGTCTCTCTAAATGCTTCATTCTTGTTAGACACTGTTTCTGTATGCAATCATCTCCTATCCTCACAACTAGTTACAATTGTCTGATGGATTATCATAGTTTGTAGTTGTAGGTCTTTAAAACTTTCTCCACAAATGTAGCATAAGATAAGATTATGCTAATCTCTTTTATCGTTCTAAGCGTTCCAACTCCTCTATAAGATCTTCAGCTCTATAAGTATGAGGTTGAAGAAACAAAATCTTTTCAAATGACATTCTGAATACCTACAAGGAGCGAAGGCAGGATATCACTCCTCTTGGTATAGTTAGCTAGAGATTTCCCCTATCCAGTATTAAAAACTATAACATCTTTAAATTCCCAACCTCTAGTGGGAATACTTTTATGAATGTCCCTAACAAATTAAGATAATGTAAGTTGCTCAAAAATCCAATGCTATCTAGCAGATCAAGAAAGTTCTTATTATTTGACAAGTCAAGAACTCTCAAATAATGCATGGATAAAAAAATTCACTTGGTAGAGTCTTCAAATCAGTATCCCTAAGAATAAGTTTTGTGAGATGACTGCATGAAGGTACTGGAGGGAGAGAGTCGATGAAGGTACCCCACAACGATATCACCTAGAAAGGTTTTCTAGACCTAGTGCTCTCTCTTGCACCAGAACCTTATTCTCTGCCTTCCCTTTATTACAAGCTAGCCATAAGGTCATTACATGAATCACATCATGCATCTTTACAAAATCCTCGGATTTGCCGTCCTCCAGTAAACAAGCGAGCTTTAAACTACCTAATATGTTTTTTCCTTCATCCCGTGCATCATACATATCTTTATATTCATATAGAAATCCTTCTGCTATCCAATGTTCAGTCATTTATTTTTTTTAATATGATCACCTCCTGGAAATAATGAAAAGTAGAGAAAACATTTTTTGATTGTATCATCACTCAAAATGTAACATCTGTGTCCTTGAAGGATATTTATATATGATTAAGTGATAATTAAGAATTTACATTCTTATATTAAATGAATGAGTTATAAGTTAATTATTATTTATAAGGAATTAAATAAGGTATAATTATAGAGGTAGAATTTTGAATTTAATTGAAAAGAAATAAGGATGTAATTGAAAGAATTGAGAGTAAGTGGATTAAGAGATAAAGAAAAGAAAGATTGAGGACTAAAGTGGAAAATAGGGAGTGAAGTTGTTGGTTATTTGCAGAAAGGGATATGGTAAGAGAAGAAAAAGAGGAAGAGGAGGGGAAGAGGAGAAGAAGGAGAAGAAGAAGAGAGAAGAGACACAAAATACTATGCTAGGGTTATAAGCTTGCAAGAAAACATTGAATTTGGACTTCAGAAATTGGGAGTAGCTTTTGATTTAAGAGTATATTTATAGTTTTTGTTGAAATCTTAAATAAATGATATGCATTTTAGGATCTAAAACTTTAGATCTAGAGTTTATTTTATTGTATTTAAGTGGTATGTTATCTAGAAATCTTGTATAAGCTATTAGTTGATTAATTGCTATGTATATGGGTTTGAAAAATCAAAATTTTGATGTTGTTATTACTGTCTGTCGAACCAGAAGATGATCAGATGGCACCTAATCACCACAAGGGCGATGCCTCTTATGGAAGAGGTGATGCCACAGTAGAGGTTCTTGCATCTATACAATGAGGTGGTGCCTCTACAGTAGACAGGCGGTGCCTCTGTGCAAAGGAGGCACCTCCGTGGTCTGTTCTGCACCCTGAATTGCTTGAATTGGATCAATTTGAGAGGTATACTTGAAGTGAACATTAGAATAACATACATGAACAATTGAAAAGTTGGAAACTATTGTTACTCATGAATTTGATACCTTAAAGATTGAAATTGAACTGTAATAATTCACCAGACATGTGAATGCCATATAGTTATGAGTCTCAAATAAAAAAAACTAAATTATTTATAGAAATAAATCAAAGTTCGAAAGTTCTGTGAATAAATGAGATATAACATCAAAATGATATAATTATACCCTTACAATTGATATGAATATTATATAAACATTATATTGATTAATACATTAATAAGTAAGGATTATATATATATATATGTGTATGAGATGAGTAGGGAAAGATGAGTTGGCCACTCAAATTATAACTATCTTTGGGATAGCACAGGGATTCAGAGATGCCTTTGGGGCAAATTCTTGTGGTTATACCATATGCATACGAGGTTATTGTGAAATAATTCTGTGATTTGGCTAGTGTGGGGTATGAGGATAATGATTAAGATGTTATGAGAGATATGTACTTTGTATATTATTGTTAATTCTAGAAAGAGTTAGGGAATAAATAATTTAATAATAATATTTGTATGTGTTTAACAATTGAGAAAAAATATGATCGGTGATAACTATGCTTAATGCTCAAAAGAATGAAAATCTCAACTCTAGAGATAACTGAATGGAATAAATTATCAAAAGAATTAAATCAGGAAAGTATGGTATAATATATTACTCAGAAAAATTGATAAAAGCTCCACATTTAATTATAAATTGAGGAGTTAAAACCTCAAATATATTAATTGTTAAGAGTTGAATATTCATTAAATAAGAATTTAATGAAGTAGTTTATCAGCTAAGAGTTTTAATTTTTAAAGCCACACAACTTTTATTATGCATTTATTTACATTATTCATCATGAAAGTATTTAACTAAATTCTTATATGATAGGAGCTTTCATTAAATGTTTTTGTGAGAAATGAAGTGTTATCATTTTGAAATGGTATTTCAATAATTGTGTACAACTATAAGTTTAATAGCTTTCAAATTAATGTTGTACTCGAAATAAAGCACATTATGGTTATTATCTTTATTTAAATGTTTTATTAGCTGTTCACTGGGTAATTTCCTTGTGAAATTACTTACCATTATATTTTAAAAATGATTTTTTTTAGATTAGGATAGTTATTATTTTGCACTGGAAGAAATGGCTGTATATTGGGTGACTATGGCCTAGAGACAGCTGTCATATTTTCACCACCACCATCTAGTCAACTAAGATTCCGTCTTAGAGAGATAGATGTTTAAAGCATAGATACTTCTGTATTAAGTTATTTTTATTGACATTTAGTACTCTCACATTTGTATATATATACATTTGTATATTTTATTTTGATTGGATTATGATGTAGTATAAATATTTTATATCTACGATATGTTATTGTAATTAAGTTTGTAATTTTATTTACTATTAATTTTTGTTAAGGTTAAGTGAGAGAGTTTAAATTATATTGTTAAGAGATTATTTCTGTTTCTAGAGGTAATACCTTTATTATCATTAATTCTTTAGTTATGCATACTAATGGAATTGATGGTAGTAAAGGTGTTGCAATTGGTATTAGAGTCCAGGTTATTAGGTTCTGTAGACACTAAGAAATATTGTATTAGATGTTGTAGATATTAAGAAATATTGAGATAGTAGATATTAATTGTGGAATATGGATATATTATGATGTTAAGAATTATTAAAGTCAAGTGATTTTATTTTCAGAAGATGGCAAGAACTAGAGGTGGATTACTAGGGAATCAAGGTAGAGGCTGTGAAGGAGGTCGTGGTAGGGGTAGAGGTAGAGGTAGAGGATGTGAAGTACAACCAGATAGAGTTAGGCTAGTTGAGTTAGCTAATATTACTAGTAGGAGTAGAGCATTTTAGGAAGAATCATCTCTATCATCAACCTCAATTAACAACAAGAGAGATGATATACCAGATGTTTGAGTAGATAGTTTGTAAGGTAGCTCTACTTCAACTGCCTCAACATCGATCTTTGAGCATATACCTAGAATGGTGAGGAATTTTTATCAAGCACCACCACCGGTGATGCCCATGAATGTACCAAACCAAACCGCAGCCCCGGTAGTACATATAGATGCTATTAATTTATCTCGTATGATGGCACCGATGATGTTAGAACGAGAAAGGTACATGAAGCCCTGAGATATCATTAAGCATTCAAAGAAGTGTGGGGCTTATGATTTACACGGTACCTTGGACCCAGGACAGGCGAATAAATGGGTTAAAAATGTGAAAAAAGCCTTCAACATGTTACAACTGAATGATGAAGAGAAAGTGAATAACGTGTATGGCATAATGTTTGAAAAAGCAGATGATTAACTGACAAGGGTGAAGAATCTGTATGGGGAAGCCTTCACACGGCAGATGTTCAAAGAGGAGTTTGGTAAGGAGTACTTAACTGAGACTTTCCAGAAGTAGAGGAAGGCTGCTTTTATGAATTTGGTATAAGGATCAATGTCAGTAAGAGAATACACTGACAAGTTTGAAGACTTGTACCAATACGTGAAAGACATTTACCCTACTGAGAAAGTAAAGAGTGAAAAGTTCTGAGATGGCTTGCATGTGTCTCTGAGAGGAAAGTTAAACCTTTGTAATAGAATAACCTTTCGAGGTTAGATAGAAAAGGCCATGGAACAAGAAAGATTGGGTAAAGAATTGGAAACTACCAATCAAAAGAGATCTTATCATCAGGAGGGATCTTCAAGGCAACCTTAGAGGGGTAATAACAATTAGAAGTCAAGGTTTAACCCCTATTCAAGGAGTAATGTGCATTCAGGAGCAAATGTGAGACCGCAGGGTAGCCAGATATCCGTAAGACAACCTACGCCTTCGTTCAGACCAAATAACTTTGGAAATGTTCCAAGAGGGGAAGTAGTAATGCCTAGTGTAACTTATGTAGGAAGAATTATGTGGGTAGTTATGGATGGAGCAATATGAGATGCTTCAAATGCAATGAATTGGGACACTATGCCCGAAAGTGCACTAAGAGTATAGTAGGGGAACCCTCAGTATAAGGGTCAAATGCCCCTAGACCTAGAAGGGCAAGAAGACCTCCTATTTCTACAAGAACTACTAGCGCTAGAAGCGAGGCTAGTAGAGCTCCACAGGCTCAGGAGAGACCTTCAGGACAAACTAACGCAGTAGATAATGTTCAACAAGCAAGGATCTACGTAGTGACTAAGAAGGATGCCAAGAATGCACCGGATATAATTAAGGATATGATTTACCTTTACAATAAATTAGCATGTATGTTAATTGATCCTGGAGCAATATTGTCGTTTATATCATCTACATTTATCCTGCATAATAAGCTAGAGTTAGCTGATAGAGATGAACCAGTGTTGGTTAGCATGCCTATAGGAGTTAGTGTGACCCAACTTATTAAATTAATAAATAAAATCAAATGATTGTGATAAATTAATATAACAACTATAATTGTACTAAAATAAATAAAAATAAGGATATATTTATAAAGAAGATAAAAGTTAAAGATAGATTTGCAACATATATACCATTAATGATTTACACATCAACCATTATTTTACATATATATGTCATATTAATAAGTCATATTAGTGTGAATACACGCTATTCTGGCTGTGGATATATTTACAATAAATCAAAAAATTTATATATCAATTTACCGCAATTTTCAAAATAAGATAAATTGGAAAAAATGACTATAGTTCATGGTAAAATTATATAATAATCCTATTTTTTAAAGTTCATGGTAGAATTGTATAATAATCCTATTTTTTAAAAAGTAAAACATACTAATAGGAGAAATTATATAAAATTTATATTTGTTGATGTAGCTAGAAGCATACATGTCTGAACCCACGCATACATACATTAATCAATTATGAGCAGAGAAGAGGTATAGGAGTAATAAGCACAAACCAAGGATAGGTAGCTTTTTATCACCTGTTGTAGATCAAATAGCATAATTGAACAAAAAAGTGAACTATTCCTCAACTAGTATTTGATAGAAGTTTCAAGATGATAAAGATTTTAAAATAAGTAGAAGTAGCATATCTGTATAAAAGAATGCACCGAAAAAGAAATCTCTCAGAACAAAACAGGTTCCAATAAAATTAGCTGATACATATAAAAATTTGTATGAGCAAGAACAAGTGAACACAGAAGATGCAATCAGATACTACTGAATATCCTATATAAATTTTTTTTGATAAGCAATTACAAGTTTATCAAACTTTAAGTAGAAAAACCATTTAAGAAAAAAGTCTCAAATGATGAAAAAACCCCTCCCTAAACTATGTTGGACTCTTTATTTAGTACCAATATATTATGTTGAAAGTCTGCTAACGTAGCGAAAGCTCAGAACAAAGATAAATATTATTGATTATTGAATCGTGTACGACTATCGGTTAATAATATTCTATAAACCTGCAATTCACGAATTCAGGATATAGCCAACAAAATTCACACAAAATTTTAGAATTAAAAATTAATTATAATTAATCAAGAAAAATGTTCTTGCAAAAATATAAAACAAGCATTTATATAGAGAAACCCTAAAACAATCCCAAACAAACTAGGAAAAATTCAAAAAACACTAAAAATCAATAAAATAAAAACTTTCTAAAAATAGTAAAAAATATAAAAATGCATTTTTCAGGCCCTAAACGATGGAATTTGGCCGAAAAATAACGGACTCCATGAGCAAAGCTAGTGAGTTTTGATTCTTAGCCCATTTCCAATCAAATTGGACTCTGAATTCGCCAAAATTCGAAACTCCAAAGTAGGCAGAAATTATGAAACTGCCACTGCTTCAAATTTTCATAGTTTTCCATGAATGCGCATACTTGCTTGTCAATGCATCCCACATCATCTTCTCATCCCATTATTGTTACTTCTCTGCACATTGTTTGTTATTGTGTCTCGTCCGCTACTCACCTTATTTGTTGCTTCTCTCCCATTAGAAGGATTAATAAGTTGAGGTACATAGAGAAGTCTCCTTTGATAGAGTCCATAAAATAATCCACTAAAATACCTATTCAATTTTTTAGGTGAGTGATTGAGATGGACGTTTTTAAATCTCATAAAATATTATAGGGTTAACAAACTATCAAATCCTACTTGATGACTATCTCTAACCACCATATTAATGCCCAATAATTTGGCAAAATTTTCTAATCTACTATGAAATTCATTACAACTTGCTATATACTTCAAATCATAAACTCTAACATGCAAGTAAAATGTCACCATTCTAAAAAATGACTCCATATCAATTGGTAAATTTTATCCTGTCAAGATCTTGACCAAGAAACCCAAATCATAAGAACCATGATGAGAATCGAAGTCAACAAGACAGGTCAAATGGCGCTTTCTATAGAATTGGAAGTTTAATGTCAAAAAATCGAGTCAAACTTGTAAACGTGGCACTTTCAAAGTTGATTTTCAACCTTCTAGCTAAGGAAATTATGCATTTTGAAGATGTCAAAGTGGAGGAATCACCACCAAGGCTTTTCAATCTATTTTGGGTGAGTTTTCAAGGTTTTGAAGGAGTTTTAGAGTCAACTTGCCCATATCCCGATTCACACGGCTGTGTTGAAGGTGCATAAAAGAGGCAAAAAGGTACACACCCTGCGACATGCCAGTGAATCTGCCTGTGTGTGCAAGACACCCTGCAATATGCCCGTGTCTCTGTCCATGTTCAGCATTGCCAAGTTTTGGGACCTACATGGTCGTGTATCATTTTTAGAGTTAAATCCAAAATATTTAGGAATTTTATTATTTTAATTCTTATTTTAGTTTTGTGGTTTAGTTTGGGGAGTCCTAAGTCTAATTAGACTTCCATAGCCTTTGCTTTCCTATAAATAAGCATCATTCTTGATATAAAAACAATTAAGTTTGATATCAATTGAAATTTTTCTAGGAATTTTATTTTCTTTAGTTCTTGCATGAATTATATTGACCTTATCAAGCTAATTACTTATGGCGACCATCTTTGTTCCTTATCACCCTCTTATTCTTCTTTGTTCTAGGGTGTGATGAAAAATACTCTACGTTTATTTAATCAATTTGTAACGAAGGGTCTTAGGTTTAACATACCTAAGGTTTAGGTTGGTTGATTTAAACAAATTTAGGGTTTCTTTCTTTATTTTTTTCTTTTATTGTGGACTATTCATTCCATGAATTTTGGTAAATCCTTGGATATGTGTGTGGGTTGGTTTAAGATTGTTAAGGTTTTCCTATTAAGATCACATCATTTAGTATCAGAGCTCTAGTTCATCAAAATTCAGGTTTGATTTAATTTCCAAGTTATCTTCATTAGCATTCTCATAAAAAAAAATTCTTGCATATTTTTTCATCATTCAAATTATTGTTATTTGAATTCATTCTTGAATCCATATCTTATCTTGTGAATTGCACATCAAGTGAAAAAAAAAGAAATTAAAAAAAAGGATTTCAAAAACAAAGAAGAAAAAAAATCAATTATTATTGTGCGCATCCAATTGAGTAAATCTTGTTGGATTCATTGTTTCTATTCTCATCTATTTTCTTTATATTGAAGAATTCTAGCATTTGTTCATCACCCCTTCCATTAAATTGCTTCTAATTTTGTTTAGCCGTTTTTTTTGAATTTTGAATTTTCTTGTTAATTTGTCTTGTTCTTTGAAGTTTTTTTTTATTTTTCTTTGGATTCTGTGGTGTTAAAGAATTGAGGGAATTCTCCATAGGTAATTTAATTTGGCGAGAAAATCATAGTTCTATCAAAAACCTATGGGGAATACACTTAGAATTGTGTGATTGGTGAGATCAAAAGAGGGCTTAAATATGAGTGGAGTGATTTGGTAAGAGACACATAAGGGAGTGATTGTGAGGCCTTATTTTCTGCCAATTACCTAATTTTAATCTCTAAAGATGTCACAAGGATTGTAGGATCAAAAGTTAGAGAGCATAGCGGCGAGCATGAATACTCTAGTCACCGAGATGAAGAAGATACAACTGATGTTTGGCAATTTAAAGGATCAAGTTGAAAAGACAAATTTTGCAGTGGTAGAGATCCAAAATGGGCAGTCCACGAGCAACCAAACACGCCAACAATGGGAGGTAGATTTTGATGAAGATGTTGGTGATAATTGGGGGACATTTTCCATGAGACGTGCACCATTAAGGGAAGTTAGAAAAGGTCGAGTTGTTGAAGAGGAACCAATAGTGGATCACAATATAGGTAGCATCAAGATTAAGATATCTTCCTTCCAAGGAAAGAATGATCCGGATACTTACCTCAAGTGGAAACGTAAGGTGGAGCTAGTCTTTGATGGCTATAACTATTCTAAAGAGAAAAAGGTAAAGTTGACAACTGTTAAATTCATGAATTATGCCGTGATTTGGTGGGATCAATTGCTTACATCACAAAGGCACAACCTAGAGAGGCCAATCCAAACATGGGAGGAGATGAAACAAGTCATATGAAAGAGGTTTATTCCTTCCCATTGTTATCATAATTTATATCATCACTTACAAAGTTTGGTGCAGAGATTTAAAAGTGTAGAAGAGTACCATAAGGAGATGAAGATGGCTATGATTAAGGCCAATATTGAAGAGGATCGTGGGGCAACTATGGCATAATTTTTACATAGGCTTAATTGAGAGATTCAAGATATTATGGAGTTACATCATTGTATTAACCTTGAGGATATGGTACATGCAGCCATGTTAGTGGAGAGGCAACTCAAGAGTAGACACACCTTAATAAAAATAAACTTCAATGATGGCACCTTATGGAAGCCGAATTGGGGGGAAAAAGGATGACAAGGTGCAACCTAAGGTAAAAGGTGACTCTAGCAACCCTAAATAAATTGTAGACAAGGGTAAAGCCATAGCTAATCAAGAATGCACGAGGGATATCAATTATTTTAGATATTTAGGGCGAGCGCACATTGCTTCTCAATGTCCTAGTAAAAGAACCATTTTAATACGTGATGGCACTTATGAGAGTGGGGAGAAGGATGATGATTTGGATGAGATGCATGAGTTAGAGGATTGTAGTGATGATAAAGGAGGTAACATGTTGACTCATATAGAGGAAAAATCTTTAGTTGTAAGGTGAACTCTTAATATGCAACTTAAGGTTGATGATGGGGATGAGCAACGTGAGAATATATTTTACATGAGGTGTATGGTTAAGGACATAATTTGCAATATGATCATTGATGGTGGGAGTTGCACAAATGTGGTAAGCATCGAGTTAGTTGAAAAGTTGGGTTTTGCAACTACTAAACACCCTAAACCATACAAACTACAATGGTTGAATGACACGGGGAAGTCAAAGTGACATGCCAATGTAAAATTCCTTTCACTATAGGAATCTATAATGATGAAGTAGAGCGTGATGTAGTGCCAATGCAAGCGGGTCATATTCTTTTAGGGTGACCTTGGTAATTTGATAGGCAAGTTAATTATGATGGCTACAAAAATAGATACTCGTTCATATGGGGAGGCCAAAAGATGACCTTGGTGCCATTATCTCTTAAAGAAATCTTAGAGGATCAATTGAAAATGGTATATAAGGAAAAGGGTAGTGAGGGAGAGAAAATTCAGAGTGAGGTTGAGGGTTTAAAAGAAAATAGTATGGTGAGTATGCAGGAGAAAAATAGAGAGTTGGGATAAAATAAAAAATAGAAAAAAAGAGGAAATTTCTTTACCACCACAAGTGAGATAAGGACTACATTCTTAGGAAAATAGTCTGTGGTTTTATTTTTGTACAAAGAGGTTTTGATGACTAACATTGATTTAGATAACTTTTTATTTAGTGTTATTCGTGTTTTGTTATAAGAATTCGTTGATTTGTTTCCCGAAGAAATACCTAAAGGTTTGCCGCCAATTAGGGGGATTGAGCATCAAATTAACTTCATTCCAAGAGCTCAAATTCCTAACAAACCCGCCTAATCCCGAGGAGACAAAGGAGCTTCAAAGGTAAGTAGAGGATCTATTGGACAAGGGCTACATTAGAGAGAGTATGAGTCCATGTTCCATATCAGTTTTGCTAGTTCCTAAAAAAGATAGATCATGGCGTATGTCCATTAATTGTCGAGCCATCAATAATATCACTGTAAAGTATAGACATCCCATGCCTAGGTTAAATGACATGTTAGATGAGTTGCATGGGTTATGTGTGTTTTCTAAAATTGATTTGAAAAGTGGTTATCATTAAATACATATACGTGAAGGTGATGAATGGAAAACAACCTTTAAGACTAAGCATGGTTTGTATGAATGGTTGGTTATACCTTTTGGTTTAACTAATACACCTAGTACTTTTATGAGATTAATGAACCATGTTTTACGTGCTTATATAGGGAAATTTATTGTAGTATACTTTGATGCTATACTTGTGGATAGTAGGAGTTTAGAGAGTCATGTTAAGTATTTAAGTCTTGTTTTTACTACACTTGAGAAAGAGCATTTGTTTGCTAACTTTAAAAAGTGTTATTTTTGTTCTAGTTCTATTATATTTTTATGTTTTGTTGTGTCTACTAAAGGCATTGAGGTTGATGAAGAGAAGGTCAAAGCTATCAAAGAGTGGCCTACTCCTAAGTCTATCACTGAAATATGAGTTTTCATAGATTAGCTAGTTTTTATAGACATTTTATGAAGGACTTTAGCACTATTGCAACACCTTTGACTGAAGTTGTAAAGAAAAGTGTGGGTTCCAAATAGGAAAAAGCTCAAAAAGATGCATTTCAGTTAATTAATAAGAAATTATGTAGTGCACCCTTACTTGCATTACTTAATTTTAGTAAGACATTTGAGATAGAGTGTGATGCATCTGGAATTGGTATTAGGGTTGTGTTAATGCAAGAACAAAGGCATATTGCTTATTTTAGTGAGAAACTCAATGGGGCAGCCTTAAATTATCCTACATATGACAAATAGCTTTATGCATTAGTGAGGGCATTAGAGACATGGCAACATTATCTATGGCCCAAGGAGTTTGTTGTCCATACTGATTATGAGTCTTTAAAGCACTTAAAAGGACAAGGAAAGTTAAACCGAAGGCATGCTAAGTGGATGGAGTTTATTGAGATATTTACTTATGTTATAAAGTACAAACAAGGCAAGAAAAATATTGCAGCTGGTGCACTTTCGAGAAGGTACGCATTACTTAACTCTATCAATGCTAAATTGCTAGGATTTGATCATATTAAGAATTTATATACTAGTGATTCTGATTTTTGTAATGTGTATGAAGCATGTGAAAAGGTAGCCTTTGGTAAGTTTTATAGGCATGAGGGATATTTATTTAGAGAGAATAAACTTTGCATTCCTCAATATAGTTTGCTTGAGCTTTTAGTGAGGGAAGCTCATAGGGGTGGTTTGATGGGGCATTTTGGAATTAAAAAGACCTTAGATGTGCTTAGTGAAATTTTTTTAGCCACATTTGAGAAGAGATGTTAAATGTATTTGTGCTAGATGTGTTAAGTATAAACACGCTAAGTCTAAAATTATACCTCATGGGTTATATATGCCTTTAGATGTGCCTAATAAACCTTGGTTATATATTTCTATGGATTTTGTATTGGGTTTACCAAGGTCCAAAATAGGCCGAGATTGTGTATTTATTATTGCTGATAGGTTTAGTAAGATGGCGCATTTTATTCCTTACAATAAAATGATCATGTGACCAACATTGCTAATGTGTTCTTCAAAGAGGTTGACCATTTGCATGGTGTTCCAAAAAGCATTGTGAGTGACAGAGATATCAAGTTTTTAAGTCATTTTTGGCGTACATTATGGGGCAAATTGGGGACTAAGTTGTAATTCTCAACAACATCTCATCCTTAAATGGATGGACAAACCGAAGTGGTGAATAGATCTTTGGGTACATTGTTGCGAGTAGCTATTGGTAAGAATTTGAAGAATTGGGAAGAGAGTCTGCCATTTGTTGAGTTTTCATATAATAGGAGTGTGCATACTACCACGGGTTATTCGCCTTTTGAAGCGGTATATGGATTTAATCCTCTTACTATAACATACTCACTATCATTAACTCCATTAAAGACATAACTAATGAATTAATGATAGTGAAGGTATTACTTCTAGAATTAGAAAGAATATCTTAACGCATAAATTTTTTTCGCTTTTTTTAATGCTCAATTACAATAATTCTAGGTTGCTAACCTTATTTGAATAATTCATAAAATTAATACTATTTATTTCAATATAACTGCAAGTACGTATATATTGGTGGATATTTCTTAAATATCATATCCTTACTTATAACAAATCACAAACACAATAATAATATTTCATGTCATAAATACTTCAAATGTAAACAGATGGCACCAATCACTTTTGAACATAGATAACACCTCATGATATAATAATAACATCAATAATACTACATAACCATCATCATTATAAAAATATATATATCATATGTATATGGGTGAGAGTACCAAATGCCAATAAAAATAATAACCTAATACATAGGTATCTATAAACATAGCATCTCTCTCTCAAGTAGTCGGGACTTTGGTAGAAAATAATAATAACATCAGTCACACCCTCACAACCTCTCTGGCCACTAGGCTAAAAAATATCCTAATTATCGTACAAGGGTGTATGAAGGCCTCTAGCAAAAAGCCCAAAAAGCCAAAATATGCAGATGTCTAATCCACATCACACCCAGGATAGGGTGACCTGAACATTAGTGGAGGTGGTGTAGAAGATGCGGAAGGTCATGCAGATATCATCCAAATGCTCCTCTCGGATGGCAAATAGTCAAACCTCTGCCCTTATGGGTTGGACCATGATTTGAAACACTAACTTGGCATCAGTATTGTGATGCACAATGCATCATACAAGTGTCTCTGCCTCTGTGATCTTGTACACCATTGTGGCCTAATAAACTGCTGATGTGTGTAAAATCTGCAAGTGTACAGAATCGTATCAAGTAGTAAATAAAGATATCATCCCACAAAGATTGTAGATTGAATATTGCAATACTAATTATGTTTGTTTGTTTAGACAATGAAATAGAGTTTAGATTTTAAAAACTAAAACCAAAACAAGCTAAAGTAAAATTCAAATTCAAACAAATATTAAAAGCTAGGATTCTTATTCTCAATTGAACCATTTTAAAGGATTGATTAACTAACTATGTTTAACTATCTCTAATTCATTTTGAAGGGATCTTAGAAACCATAGATTTTCCTCTCAGATAAACCTATAATTAATTGGAAATTAATTAATACTAAGTTTACTGGCTCTCACTAACCTAATGTCTTTTAAAACCAATTTTAATGCACAACCTTTAATCAATATTAATCGACTTAAGTGTCTCTCGACTAAATAAGCAACTAATAGGTCATTGCCATTTCCTACAGAACCTATCTCTGAATTAAGCCCACAGTGTTAATTCAATTTTAGGTTGATCAGTCCTAAAATGATATTGAGTTCAACAACAACCAATGAATTAAATCTAACAACCTAACATAATTACAATAAGCATATGGTCAATTCAAAAAAAGAACCCTAGAAAAGATATAGCTACTCATGTTAAATAGAAAAGAAAACAAGCAATAAATGAAAACAATTCTAAACATTGTAATAAATAAAAGAGAGTGATACAAGAAAAATCCCTTTTCAATGATGTCAATAAGCTTTGCTCTTTTAACTTCAAGCCAAGTATTACTTCTACTATGAACTAAACAAATGAAAATGTATTCTGAAAATAAAAACTAAAAGAAAAACATAAACTAGAGTAGAATCCAAAAATAAGAACAACTAAGAACAACCCTTAAATGAACATGAAAGGGTCCTATTTATAGACCTAAAGACCTAGTGAGAAAGGTAATCTAACTCCTCTCCAACTCTATCTAATCAAAAGATAAGAGATAAGTTCCTATCTATCTAATCTTCAGCTGAAAATTATCACTTCGTGGGCTGTCACACAAAGCTGGCATGGGTGCACAAGAAAATGGCATGGGTGCGCAAGACACATCAATTTGCTGAGCTTTGTGA